>JASDQU011403877.1:35819-50626 GCA_032191745.1 Picea mariana
TGACTTGATAATCTCTGCCTTTGCCTCTACCTCTTCCTCTTGAAAAAGGTCTTCTTCCTCTGGATTCATCTCCTCTTTGTGATTGGCTACTTGAGATTCCTCCTTCCTCTCTTGAGGATTGAAATATTCATTTGTTGTTGGTTTGTTCTTTTCCTCTTCCTCGACTCCTCCCTCTATTCTTTTGACTTTTCTTTCTCCCTATCTTCTCTTCTGCTTTCAAAGTAGGTTGATATGCATCTTCTACTTTTCTTGGGGGAAAAATACTAATCTCATCCTGAATTTCATACCACAACCCATTAATATACATGGAAACCTTTTCAACATCCTCCTCTAAGTGACCAACTCTAATATTTAGCATTAAAATTCCTCAGTATACTTTTTTATTGACATAGATTTCTATCTCAAGTTTTGCAATTTCTTAAAAAGATTCAACTGATAGTCTTTAGGCTTGAATTTACCTTTGAATTTAGCCACCATTTTATCCCAAATTTTGATCTTAAAATTGCCTTTTCTTTTCCTGTCTGCTTGCACTTCATCCCACCATAAATCTGCATGACCCTTCAACCTGGTTATTGCATATTTCACTCTTTTTCCTTCATCGACATCTTCATAATCAAAGCACTTTTCCATTGCATTTATCCAACCTATCAATTATTCAACATTTAAATTACCCTCATACATGGGTACTTCCACCTTTGGTCTGCCACCAACCTTCATAATCGTTCTTAACATTTTCTCTTTTGTTGTGTCTTTGTCTTCATCATAGGGCTTTTCATTCTCACTAACATCATCTATGCCATGATCCCTTCTCTGGGTAGTCTCCATGGCTTCCATCCTTGCTTGGATGTGTCTCACTTCTTGTAGCAACATTTCATTTGATACAGGTCTCCTTCGACCTATTCCAACATCTACTATTGGTCTTCTTCTAGGTGGCATCTTTCCTCAATGAGAACGCCTATTCTGATACCAAAATGATGATGAACTGAATACATACTTCTTTATTGTGTCAATTCTTGTTTTATACTGTCATAAAACTCTCGGGTTTTGCAGCAAAATGAAAATCACTTAACTCTTGACACTCGGTGCTAAAAAAACACAAAGGATGCACCCACACACCAAAACCAAGTGCTAATCATAAAACCCAACATATATTTCGAGGGGGGTCCAACACTGTTTTACAAAACCATCAAAGGGGGCATGAACTCCACTAACTTAAGCCACATGTCCACTTCACTTTACCATGGTTTACCATTTCGAGGGGGCACAATATTGTTAATGAGTGGGCTACTTCACCTTCCGAAATACATTGTATCCGTTGATCTACTATTATCGTTGATATGATATGATTTCACCTCCGATTTGATCACCATCTTAGATATCATTTTTGGGATTAACTGCGTAGTGTAAGTCATTAATCTATGACCCATATCACCATCGTAGCGAAAGCCCCTCTATGCTTGATCACCATTGTTGATTGGTTCTGTTTGCACAAATTTTGTCCACACAAATACAAAGGAAATTTGCAAAAGAACTCTGATTTATTCCAAATTGGAACCACACATTGGAACAACGACTGGTTTAATTTGTATTTGATCTATTTCTCGTGCAATAATAAGTCCAATCTGGATATTTCTTAGCACAATGATAGTTTATTCAACATAATTTAATCACACATGTAGAGAGCATACAAATTCTGAAATTCTCATTAATCTGGAAAGGAATAAAAAAATACAACAATGATATGCTTTGTTCCTTCTTTTGGTCTCTCGGACCTACACACCACACACACAACCAACTCTCTCCTCCTCCCCTCTTCCTTTTCTTCTTATTCTTAAATTGATTACTTTCCAGAAAACCCATACAAAACTCTCGTAACAAAATCCCAACAAACTCAATCTCCTCCTAACTTATGTAACCATTTATTAATTAGATAGTTTGTTCTACTACAAAGAAACTACTAAACACCTATGAAGCCACCAAATTAAATGATATATTTTATAGATATCACACCTAATTATTACAATTAAAATGAAAATTTGAGGAAACTAACTTCCTTCGGTAAATATTTCGACCCATGAGATCAATCTCAATTTTGACTATTGGACATTCCTGCATCAAGGCATAAAATCCCCCTTAGTGTGCCAATGAAAGTACTTTCAGTTANGGGGGGGGGGGTAGGCCAAGAGACTAGCCCTCAAGCGATTGTTGGAGTTAGACGATCCAGATATAGTTCTAATATAAGAGACATGGGAAAGGGAGACCAATTAATTTTTGAACTCAAAAAGTCTTTTGGGGGATGGGACTTTATTTCTTTAGATCCATAAGGGTTTTTAGGGGGTTTGATTACTCTTGGAATCATAATGTGTCCCTTACTAATTCTTTCTTTGTGCATTCAAGGCTTTGCACAAAGGTATACAGTAAAATATTGGGATTGACTATGAATTTACAAAATGTGTATGGGCCTTATGAGGGTAAGCAAATTTACTAGGAAAATTTGTTTTCTTTTGAGTGTTCTAAAATTGATAAAATCATTATTGTGTCGGGGGAGATTATGAGGTATGATCCATCACCAGAGGGCACTCCTTGTGAACATTTCTACTTGTAAGTTGCAATGCCTAAATACTCCTTGTGAACATTTCTACTTGCAAGTTGCAATACCTAAATACTTTTTTTTGTTAGAATTCTTTTCCTATCACGTTATAGGAAGAGTGTTCTAAATTTTCAAGGTTGAGGTATGCCCTTACTTTATGTGGCAAATTTGACCTACTTGATCAACAAAAATCCAATCTTGAATAAGACATCTTGCACATTGATATAAAAATTTAATATTATAAAATAAGTAGCATCCTAAATGAGATAGTTTCTCATGTAGAAATAAACTATTACTATTTCAAGTAAGTAACTTTGTGTTGTATAGAGAAAAACAAGGCAACTTTCCAAATAAATAATTTTATTGCCTAACTTTGAGAACAATGTATTCTTGTCATCAACTAAGAGAAGATAAAAATGCACATATGTGGAGGTAATTGTTTTTAGGTTTAAATAGGGTCCACTATACTTTAGTTAATTCACATCATGCTAGCACCATGTGTGTTTCTCTCGTTATTTCGATATATCCAAGAGTGTGGGAATGAAATCTACCACATGATAACATGATAATTTGTGCATGATATATTTTTCATAGTTTTAGGGCCAATGAAGCTTCATTGAAATCAAAATTCTCTCAGTGTACTTTTATTAATCGATCAAAATGATAAACAAGTAATTACAATATATCCTCTTGTTAGAGAATATCCATCTATTCAAAAACTTGCAGATATAACTTTGCATGTTCTCTAAATGGAGTGATTATATGATTCACCTTGAATGTAGAGATTACTTGTTCCACCAAGAGAGAAATTTTGAAGACTATGCACCTAAACACTTTTCAATTCTAACCTAACTCTTTATATGTTGGTCTAGTCCTTATAATCATTGGAATGATCTTGCTAAGAACAATCAATTCAATTGATAACATCAAGGTTGTGGTAGAATTTAAACTTTACTCCCCTAAGTAATTAGACTTGTTCAATTTTTTAACAAAGCATTCCCCTACAAGTTCATGAAAAATGTGCACATTGTTAGATGGCCATCCTCCTTGTTTAGCAATTATATGTGAGACATGACAGACTCATTAATTAAAACTTAATAAGGATAGGGAGGAGAGAGGAATATTTAAAGAAGAAAAAATAGAAAGGAAAAATGAGAAAGTTATCCCCTCGAACAAACATTATGCCCGAGATGGAAGAGAACAATCCTCAGCCACTAGTACAATCATCATCTAATCGAAATCCAAATTTAGAAAATCCCCTAGAGATAGAGTGTCATCTCATTTGATCTTCTTGATAAGATAACCCTACAAAATATTTGATTGGTTCCACATGATCCGAGTAATATTTACAAAGCTACAAAACTCTTTTTGGATTGTTCAAACCATAGAGGAGTGTGACACATTTGTTCCAAAAATAAATTTGCATATTCAATAATGTATTTCCTTGGTCCTTGCAAATTTCTTCATTGAATAGCAACATGATAAAAACCAATCAAATAAATACAATTCTCTTGTGTAGCGTTTTGAAGCATGCATTATTTGGGTTTAAAAAATAAGATGCATATTTGTAATGTTCTAAACACACTATATTTGGAAAAACAAGTTTCAATCCTTGTCCTAATATTTCTCATTAAGTCCCCTCCAAACCCATATGAGCATTGGAAAGGCTTGAAAAAGGACTTCATTCCCAAAAGAAATTGGCATAGACATCCAATGCTCGGTAACATAAATCTCAACAGCTTCCTTAATACCACAAGTTCATTTGGTATTCTCTCTTTAAAGCTTTTGTCAAGTGGTTTCTTTGTTCTTTTTAGTACAATTTCCCCTTTTCTCCATCAATAATCTTAGAAAACTTGAATGCTAAGCTTGGATACAACAAATTTCCAAAATGCTATGCTTTCTACACACCTCTTGCTTAAACGCGAGGACACCCAAACTTGTTCATAAAATGATATTATGGTGTATAATCAAGAATCTAGGTGCTTGTCAAGAAGTTTAAAGCTTTTGTCAAGTGGTTTCTTTGTTCTTTTTAGTACAATTTCCCCTTTTCTCCATCAATAATCTTAGAACACTCGAATGCTAAGCTTGGATACAACAAATTTCCAAAATGCTATGCTTTCTACACACCTCTTGCTTAAACGCAAGGAGACCCAAACTTGTTCATAAAATGATATTATGGTGTATAATCAAGAATCTAGGTGCTTGTCAAGAAGGGACAACTTTGTTTCTTCAACTAGAACATGTTCTAAAAAAAAAAAAAACCATTGCTTACTCCTATACGAGGCACAAGGAACACCTAAAATGGATGATGCAGTGCAAGCCTACCCTTATTATGAAAGAAAATCCCAATGTCCCAAACCTTCTATATCTTTTGCAAAACATCAAAAAGTGAAAACCTACAAAATTGCATATGAAGAAACAAGATCTAGATACTAATGTGGGTTCAACCCACTCTCTCATCTTTTAGCAATGTTGAAATAAATATGGTTCAAAATCCATTATGTATAATTCTTATGATATAGGGTCCACGAATCATTGAACCTCATAAGAATGAATCTTCTAGATCTTCCCTCAAGCACCCCTTGAATAAGAAATACATGGCTCTTCATTTAATGTTGAATTAACAAATCAAAAACACTGGCTAGATTTTTCACAAGTGCCCAAACAAATTGTGTGTTTTATTAAGATTAAATGAAACTTTCAAGATCACAAATGATGAAATGCATTATTTTTTAGATTTTCTTAAGTTCCAAACCATTTTTTTGTGTTTTTTGAAAATTAATGAACTTTCTTTTTTCCAATAGAAAAATTCCTCATACATACATACATACATACATACATACATACATACATACATACATACATACATACATACATACATACATATATATATATATATATATATATATATAATTTTCTTTCCAGATACAAAAACAACAAATACAATCCTCTCAATCGAACAGAAAAAACTGACTTGAAAAGTGTCACAATGGATATTCTAACCACTGTCCCTCCATCCTAGTCAATGACTAGGAACTGCCTCCTCAAGGTCTGAGATGTAACTTCCCCCTCTTCGGCCCAGACAAAAAGAAAAAAGAAAAACTGAATACTCGACTAGAGGATAATTTAAGCCTCAAAAAAGGTTTAGAAACAGATTCATGCCCACAAGCCCATCTTCCATCTGATAGTATGTGACTTTTCCTTCCGGTTGATGCAGACCTTTTTTTGATAACTCGTCTGCCTCCTGGTTAAAGGATCTGTACGTATGAGAAAAATCAAGGGTCTTGAAATCCTTAAGAAGTGCCTTTATCTGGTCTTTCCAACAGGTCAAATCCAAGACCTAGAGGGCGCCTTTCTGGTTCAGCCAGTCTATGACAGTCCTTGAGTCCCCAAACACCTGAAGATCATAGATATGCAAACGGGTTTCCAGAGTTAACAATGCCCAAACACCCAGAAGTTCAGCCCTGGTATTCGTGTTGGATCCACAATTTATCATCCACGTGTACTTTGTGTGCTTATTTACCCTGATGACTCCTCCCACTCCACTAAACTGACCTCTTTCTTGTGTTTCCCCATCAAACCAACCAATTGCTCTTCCCTCTTTTAGCAGAGGAGGAGTTTTTATAGATAAGGGTAGTTGTTTAATACCCTTTGATTTCCCTAACCATCACAAAATCCTGTGTAAGACTGAGGCCGTTGAAGCCCGACCTTCCTCGAATAAAACCAAGTTTTGTTCCAACTAGATTTGCCAGTAAATTATAGAGGTCATCATGTGCCACCTTGGGTGTCTATGATACCAGTCTTTGAAGCACGATTGTATATTTAGACCAAACCATTTAGATTTTATATTATAAACTATTGTAGTTTCTTTCCACACCTGTTGAGTAAACCTACAGTGCAACATTAAGTGTAAAGTTGATTTTGACTCTTGTTGGCAGAGAACACATATGCTCGATCCAGACCTCCCTCTTTTTTGTAAAATTTCCCAAGTGAGGATCTTGTTTTCTAGCATTAGCGAGGTGGAGAGTTTGATTTTTGGGGCTAAATCCCATTTCCAGAGCCGACAGTGCCACCAATTTACACTTTGAATCCATAGCTTCGAGGCTATGACATCGTAGGCATTTTTTGTAGAAATGACACCCGATTTATTACCCCTAGTCCAAATAAGCTCATCCAGAGTGTTTGTCAGAGAAATACCTGCATGATCTAGAGCTTTGTAGTAATCGACCCATTCTTTTGCCTCTACGCCAACCAATCCTAGCTCCAAATATGATTTACAGTGTGCCAAAACTACCCCCTGTCTAGCCAAACCTGCCATCTGATATAGAAAGTGGTAGCCCCTCATCTTGAGGGCAGAGATGAGACCAGGAGATAATAAAGACTCCTTTCCCTATCCTAGAATCATATCTACTCCAAGTCTAATGGACAAGCCCGAGCCTGGCTTCCAAGCAATTCATGAGTCACCATGTGAAGTGATTTTAAAAGGCTTCTCCAGGTGTTTGAGACCTTGTGTGAACTAACTGTGGATCTTCTCAACCAAGCCACCACCGAGGGTGAAATGAGATTCTTGTCCTTTAACACCATGTGCCAAAGACCATCCTTCATCAAGCATCGCAAAAGGGTATTTGTTGTCATCGCCCTACTAAACACAAATAGATTCCTGACACCCCATCCACCAAATGCTTAATGAACTTTCAAGGTCACTTAGAATGAAATACTTCATGTTTTGAAGATCAATGAAAATTTTAAGGCCACAAATAATCAAAAGGCATTGCCTTGAATGTAAAACATCAAAATCAATTCCTAGTGGGTCAATATTCAAGGGCACTATTGAACGAAGGATGAAGAAATAGATAATCAAGACTACACTAAGGGAAGGATAGAATGGGCAGGACCATGATTCTTTCATTAACAAGGCAAGGCAAAGGGTTGTATTGGTTTTTGAGAGCATTCTTAATGGGCCCTATTGATGTATATGTCACAGGGTTGTATTGGTTTTTGAGAGCATTCTTAATGAGCCCTATTGATGCATATACCACCCTCATATTTTTTTTTAGATAATTTGATTATGTTAGTTTTTGAGATCATTCTTAGTGGGCAGTATTGACACACATGCCACCCTCTTAAACAAAAAATAGATAAATTGATTATGTGAAAAAAGTATTTAAAATCCCCATATTATCTTGGATTAATGGTCACTTCTCACACACTACAATTCTAATGATAGTTGTACCACAATGCAAGTTTGTAACATAGATAGACAAACTAATACATAACATAAAATCACGGTACCTAAAAGTTTTTTTTTTTCAATGTGGTTCACAACACTATCGATGCAACAGTTTATCAACGCATTAAGAGTCATCAACATGTCACTTATAGAAACTGACCTAGATGGGGAGGTTAACAACCAATCCTCCCAACCACCCAAGCTAAATCCAATTGACAAAAAAAAAGAAAATGTTAAATGATGTTGTCGTAACAAACCTATAAATCATCAAAATCATCAATTTTGCATTGTTAAACTCCAAAACCCTAGTTGGTGCACCACTTCAACCGCAATTGTGCTCAAAGACCTAAAAATTCAAATTTGAATAGAGGAATATTAAACTATGTACATAATGAAGATTGAAATGGGGTAAATTGATTCAAACGAGAGGGAGGCGCTTATCATATTCTACCCGTTGGAGGAAGCGGAGGATAGGACAAGCGCCAAGTGTGTATATATATTAGTTGCTACACAAGTTCAAATCATTTTCCTCATCCTTCTCCTCTATCAAACGTCTTCGTTGTTTGATGTGTTTTGCAGGAAGCGCTTCCAGTGTGTCTGTTTGTCTGCTTGGGCGTCTGGGTCTGAGTCTGAGTCTGTGTTCATTTCTGTGTGTGGTTTAATGTTTTTCTTTGTCTGTGGTTTAATGTTTGTCTGTGGATAGAGGAGGAGGCTGAAGGGGAATTGGATTTGGGAATAAACAGCTTTAAGGAAAGGACGAAAGGACGCGGTCAGGATTCAAACGCTCGTCCGTCTTTGAACATACTGCTGCAACTCCAGGTATGTATGTGTTTCAATCTCAAATCATGCCTCCACATTGTTTGATTAACCTACTTGACTTTGTTTCAGGGTTTGAGATTTGTTTTAGGTACCTAATAAATTTAATGTTGGTTATATATGTCTGTTTTATTAACCTACCTGACTTTGTTTCAGGGTTTGAGATTTGTTTTAGGTCGGTGGGGTTGCTCAAGGTCTTTTTCACTTAGTGAGATCTGCGGCGGGGTTGCTTAAGATTAATAAATTTAATGTCAGTGGGGTTGCTCAAGGGCTTTTTCGCGCTCAAGGGCTTTTTCACTTAGCGAGATCAGTGCTTTCTGTCAAATGGTATGTATTCATTGAGTGATCTGCGGCGCTTTGCCCTGCCTTAGTTTAGCGCTTTCTCTTTCTCTGTGTAAATTTGTGATATCTTTCTATTTTTAATTTCCCAATCGACTGTTTTTTGTTTCATTAATCTTGCTTTTCCCTTGAGGGTAGGGTGTGGCTTTATTTTTAATTTTCCAATCGACAGTTTGTGGTTTCTTTAATCTTGATTTTCCCTTAAGGGATGGGTTTGGCTTTGTTCTGTTTCGGTGGAACACTAGGAAGAAAGGAAAGAATCAATCCGAGGCCTGTTTTAGTTACAAATATTTTGTTGAAGTTCTGATTATGATTCTGATCCTGTAGAATTTCAAACTAGTTACAAATATTTATAATTATTATTGGGTAACTAGATAAAATTAGTTTGAAATTCTGACCCTGTAAATTATTGATATCATATGATAAGATGACACTCTTGTCCATTTTTCGGTTTCTTAGCATTGTAGGTGTTTATTGATTAGGGTTATTAATCTTGTTTTTCCCTTGAGGGTAGGGTTTGGATTTATTTTTAATTTTCCAATCGACCGTTTTTTGTTTCTTTAATCTTGCTTTTCCCTCGAGCGATGGGTTTGGCTTTGTTCTGTTTCGGTGGAACACTAGGAAGAAAGGAAAGAATCAATATGAGGCATGTTTTAGTTACGAATATTTTGTTGAAATTCTGATTCTGATTCTGATCTCGTAGAATTTCAAACTAGTTAGAATTTCAAACTAGTTACAAATATTTATAATTATTATTATAAATTATAAAATTATTATTATAAAATTAATTTGAAATTCTGACCTGTAAATTATTGATATTATATGATAAGATGGCACTCTTGTCCATTTTTCAGTTTCTTAGCATTGTAGGTGTTTATTGATTAGGGTTATTAATCTTGTTTTTCCCATGAAGGTTGGGTTTAGATTTATTTTTGATCTTCCAATTGACCATTTTTTGTTTCTTTAATTTTGCTTTTCCCTCGAGGGATGGGTTTGGCTTTGTTCTGTTTCGGTGGAACACTAGGAAGAAAGGAAAGAATCAATCTAAGGCCTGTTTTAGTTACGAATATTTTTGTTGAAATTCTGAATCTTATTCTGACCCTGTAAAATATTGATTATTGATATCATATGATAAGATGACATTCTTGTCCATTTTCCAGTTTCTTAGCATTGTAGGTGTAGGTGTTTATTGATTACCATATGATAGGAAGACATTTTTGTCATGCATTATTAGGTGAGTTTTATGTATCCCCTTGAGGGATGGGTTTGGCTTTGTTCTGTTTTCGTGGAACACTAGGAAGAAAGGAAAGAATCAATCCGAAGCCTGTTTTAGCTACAAATATTTTGTTGAAATTCTAATTCTGATTCTGATCATGTAGAATTTCAAACTAGTTACAAATATTTATAATTATTATTGGGTAACTAGATAAAATTAGTTTGAAATTCTGACCCTGTAAATTATTGATATCATATGATAAAATGACATTCTTGTCCATTTTCCAGTTTCTTAACATTRTAGGTATAGTTGTTTATTGATTACCATATGATAGGAAGACATTTTTGTCATGCATTAGTAGGTGAGTTTTATGTATCTCTAAGAAATGTTGTCAGGAACATTGAACTGATAATTTATAAACTGTGTAAGTATATAAATTCAATAATTTCAATGTTCCAAAGGGCTGTCAAAGGGCCTCTTAAAGGCACTGTCCAGAAGTCCAAAGACAAATTCCAGAAGTGCATAAGGCTTACCAATATCTGCATACATTGTTGGGTCCATATGATAAGATGACATTCTTGTCCATTTTCCATTTTCTTAACATTGTAGGTATAGTTATTTATTGATTACCATATGATAGGAAGACATTTTTGTGATGCATTAGTAGGTGAGTTTTATGTATCTCTAAGAAATGTTGTCAGGAAAATTGAACTGATAATTTATAAACTGTGTAAGTATATAAATTCAATAATTTCAATGTTCCAAAGGGCTGTCAAAGGGCCTCTTAAAGGCACTKTCCAGAAKTCCAAAGACAAATTCCAGAAYTGCATAAGGCTTACCAATATCTRCMTACATTGTTGGCTMCATWTGATAAGATGACATTCTTSTCCATTTTCCAGTTTCTTAACATTGTAGGTATAGTTGTTTATTGATTACCATMTGATAGGAAGACATTTTTKTCATGCATTAGTAGGTGAGTTTTATGTATCTCTAWGAAATGTTGTCAGGAACATTGAACTGATAATTTATAAACTGTGTAAGTATATAAATTCAATAATTTCAATGTTCCAAAGGGCTGTCAAAGGGCCTCTTAAAGGCACTCTGTCCAGATGTCCAAAGACAAATTCCAGAATTGCATAAGGCTTAGCAATATCTGCATACATTGTTGGCTCCATATGATAAGATGACATTCTTGTGCATTTTCCAGTTTCTTAACATTTTCTAGTTTCTTAACATTGTAGGTATAGTTGTTTAATTAGTAGGTGAGTTTTATGTATCTCTAAGAAATGTTGTCAGGAACATTGAACTGCTAATTTATAAACTGTGTAAGTATATAAATTCAATAATTTCAATGTTCCAAAGGGCTGTCAAAGGGCCTCTTAAAGGCACTTTCCAGAAGTCCAAAGACAAATTCCAGAAGTGCAGAAGTGCATAAGGCTTACCAATATCTGCATACATTGCTGGCTCCATATGATAAGATGGCATTCTTGTCCATTTTCCAGTTTCTTAACATTGTAGGTATAGTTGTTTATTGATAACCATATGATAGGAAGACATTTTTGTCATGCATTAGTAGGTGAGTTTTATGTATCTCTAAGAAATGTTGGCAAGAACATTGAACTGATAATTTATAAACTGTGTAAGTGTATAAATTCAATAATTTCAATGTTCCAAAGGGCTGTCAAAGGGCCTCTTAAAAGCACTTTCCAGAAGTCCAAAGGGCCTCTTAAAGGCACTTTCCAGAAGTCCAAAGACAAATTCCAGAAATGCATAAGGCTTACCAATATCTGCATACATAGTTGGCTCCACCTGTTCTTAAAGATTTGACAAGACAGTGATACCATAGGATAACAGGTATTCACATTGCCCATTTTTTCTTATGGTGTTTGTTTTAAGTTTTTTAGCTGTTGTAAAATCAACCTTGCAGATATACAATCTTACCATCTTCCAATTTTGATTTAAGAAGTTTGTAAACAATCTAAAGAAACCTAGTTACAAATTAGTTACAAATATTATTAACATGGTCAGAATTTCAATATTTCAAATTATTTACAAATATTATTTACAGGGTCAGAATTTCAAACTAGTTACCATGGTCAGAATTTCAATATTTCAAACTATTTACAAATATTTGTTTTAGTTACAAATTTTTTTGTTGAGACCTGTGATTTTGACGTCTCTGTTTTATAGTGAAACATTTTGATAAGTCAACTGTTACTCGGCTTCCTGTTCTTATTCTCAGCGTTTTTATATTTCAAGAGACAATTAAACACGTTTTCTTTTCCAACTCAGCATTTTCTTGAAACTTTTCATAAAATACTACCATCTGATTTGACCTTTTATTAAAAAATTCAATTTCAATTGATCTTTGGTCTACTTTCATGAAATCTGTGTATGTGTGAAGTTGGTATCTTTGTAACAGTCTCTTTTGGAACACTAGAGTACTTCCTATACTATAGAATGTGCTTTCTTTTGGAATAGTGAAGAACTTGTATGTTTTGCTATAAGCTATTTATTTATTTATTATCTTTAATTTGTTTTTCATTTATGTTATTACCAATAATAATATTGATGTATAATATATGTTCATTAATGTGGTGGACATATTTTGCATAATCTAAAATATGGTTAATAAATGAATTACTTTCTGCATTGAGTTGGAGTAGATTAATCATCTTTAATTTGTTTTCCGTTTATGTTATATTGAGATGAATTTTATTAAAATTTATTTAGAATTATGATAAATATTCTTACATGGATTTTAATGGTAATAATGATACTTGTGATATTATAGTTGATTAATTATTTTTATAATATATCATTTATAGTTGATTAATTATTTTTATAATATAAATAATATATTTCAATTTTTTTAAATGTATTTTTAATCCACATCATTTTATTTTATTTTATTTTATCTTTGTGGTTTGCAGGGTTCATGATGAAGACGAGGAATTTGTATCCAATTATATGCACATAAAAATATGCACATGTAAATTTGTGAGGACGTGGAATTTGTGTCCAATTATATGCACATGTAAATTTGTGAGGACGAGGAATTTCTGCCTTTTCTTTTTTAAGATTTTATTATGTACATCCATTTATTAATAAAATCAATCAATTTTTTTCTGGGAGAGGGATTAAACCCTCTCCAAGTGGCTGGTAAGATGGTGAAGTTTCACCTATCTTCTAGTCGTGTAGTCTGTGTGTTGTTTATATGTTTTTATTTGTATTTTAAATGTCAAACTCACCTACCTGCACCTAAAACTCACCTAAATACACTTTTTACTATTTACTTAGTCATATTTATTTATGAAATTCTACATTTTTATGAAAAAAAATTTGGTTTTAATGTTTCATTATTGTATTTTGGTATAAAATTATAATTCTTATAGTATTTTGGTATAAAATTATAATTATAGACATTTGTGTATAAATGTGTGTTGGATTATAATTTATATTATGTAAGTATGAGAATTTATATAGACATTTGTGTATAAATGTGTGTTGGATTATAATTTATATTATGCAAGTATGAGAATTTATATAGACATTTGTGTATAAATGTGTGTTGGATTATAATTTATATTATGCAAGTATGAGAATTTATATAGACATTTGTGTATAAATGTGTGTTGGATTATAATTTATATTATACAAGTATGAGAATTTATATAGACATTTGTGTATAATGTGTGTTGGATTATAATTTATATTATGCAAGTATGAGAATTGTATTTTGGTATAATTTATATAGACATTTGTGTATAGATGTGTGTTTGATTATAATTTATAATGCTAGTATGAGAATTGTATTTTGGTATAAAATTATAATTCTTATAATATTTTGGTATAAAATTAAAATTCTTAGATTTGATTTATAAACATTTGTGTATAAATGTGTGTTGGATTATAATTTGTGGTGATACATTGTATTAATGTGTTTATTAAAATGTTGATATTTCCAGATTAGCATTTTCTTTTCTTTTTAGTGTTTGTATATGTTTTTTATATTATATTTGTGAAAATGATTTTGAAGATGATTAATTAATTTGTTTATGTATATGTATATTTTTAATTATTTATATATTATATTATATTTTGTATTGACATAATCTTATTAATTTTTAATAATAATTAATTGTATTTTTTTTTTATAATTTTCGTAAGTATATATAAAATATTTATATAAATTTGAATAATATGATATTTAATATATATGATACGGTGTAAGTGTTTGTTTTTATAATTTATGTGCGTATTGTGTTTAAGTTTTATAATTTTTGATATGACATTGTAAAATATATGCATTATATTTATTTTCAATTATTTTAATGATTTTATATTTTAATATCTTTTGATATGGAATTGTGACGTGTTGTGTATTTGTTATATGGAGAATATTTATGATATGTGTATGTGTTTGTTTTGTATTATGTGTATTAATTAATATAAAAAAATATTATATATTTATATTTTGTATTGAATATTTATATGTAATGAATATTTTTGTTTTTATTTATATTTTATATACATAATATTATAATTCATGATTGTAATATTATATTTTAGTATTTGTATGTGTATTTTGTATGTTTTTATGTTTTATATAACCA
>JASDQU011403878.1:46411-60621 GCA_032191745.1 Picea mariana
GGCTGTGGCTCTCCATGCATAGTGTCCTCCACAGACTCCTTCATGAAATTCCTCTATAACCCGTGGAGTTTCTGACTCAACCAAACAGACTAGCAGGAACCCGAGTGGATCCTTCCACTATAGCTGATTTTCGGCGATGCAATATTTTACAGCATGTAGTTTTAAAGTTCTGCATTTGGCTGGTGATAGTTCATTTGGGCATTTCAGGTTTAACAAGTAGAACACTATGTCTTTATACCAGCCTGACGATATGAACTTTTCCTCGACCTTACTTGGATCTGTTTGGTCATCTGGCTCATGCAGGTGTGTGTCTCCGTCTTCTTCTTGCAGGCAATTAATATCAAGAGCTCTAAGATTCGACTCAGCCAAGAGTTTGGCCAGACCTTGCCCCTTTATCAATTTAGTCGGCTTGACTTCCAGATCGAATTCTTGTATTTTAGCGAGCCATCGCCCTCTTTTTCCGTCACTGTCCGGCTGTACCAATATGTCTTTTACGGAATTGGTAGGCACATACGCGATTATTTTTGAATGTAGCACATAGGTTCTAAATGCTTTCAATGCTTTTACCATTGCGTATGCTTGTTTTTCTATTATTTCATATTTCAATTCTGTGTCTCTGAGGCTTTTGCTAAAAAATGCTATCGTTTGTTCGAACCCCTCTTCATTTTTCTACAAGAGTACCGCAGTGATGGTTTGTTCAGAAGAAAAAGAGAAGATGAGAAAATATTTTAGATAATCTGGACTTGCTAACACAGGTGCCTCGCTTATAACTTTTTTAATATGCGCGAATGATGCCCTGGCCTTGGTGGTCCAATTTATCCCGCTATCCTTCTTCAACATTCCTGTAATCAGCTTGACAATCTCAGCGAAATTGGGAATGAACCTTCGTAGAAAATTTATCTTTCCTAAGAATGATTGAATTTCTTTTATAATTCTCGGGATAGTGATAGTATCTATCGCTTCAATCCTCTTAGGATCAATCCTGATTCCTTCCTTAGATACGACATGGCCCAGAAGCTTACCTTCTCGCATAGCAAAATGTGATTTCTTTGGGTTCAGGGATAGGCCAAACCTGCAGCACTTTTCGAAAGTCTGCTTTAGATGCATCAGATGTTCCTCTTCAGTTTTAGAGAAAACCGTCAGATCGTCGAGGTAAATAACTACGAACTTGTCATTTTCTCCCACGAAGGTGATGTCCATAGCTCACTGGAAAGTGGCCCCTGCATTCATCAAACCAAAAGGCATTTTATCATACATGAAAGTACCCCAGGGCGTGGTGAAAGCATTTTTTTCCCTGTCTTGTTCATTCATAGTGATTTGATTATAACCAGAGAAACCATCTATCATAGACATTCGATTAGCTCCAACAACCTTTTCTAAAACATGGTCCATCTTGGGCAGCGGGTAGTTATCTTTGAGAGACGACTTGTTTAAGTTTCGAAAATCCACACATAGTCTGATTTCCCCGTTCTTTTTCCCTACTGAGACTAGATTAGCTACCCAATCCGAGTATCTCAGAGGTACGATAATTTTTGCGTCCAAGAGTTTTTTAACTTCCTTTTCTATCACGGGTAACAGAATGGGGTTAATTTGCCTAAGTTTTTTCCTAAACGGTTTGACCCCAGGCTTCAAAGGTATTTTGTGATCAATAATGGAAGTGTCATACATTTTCAATTCATCATAGGACCAAGCGAAAACATCTTTATATTGTCTGAGTAAGTCTTTATACTTAACTTTCACTTTGGGAGGGAGGAACTTCAATATTTTACCATTCGGGGTTCCTTTTCGGTTCCTAAATCACAGTCCTCCACTTCTTCTGGTTGGGGATGCAAAGTGGAATTTATAGGTACATCGTTCTAATAAAAAATTCTTTCCAAAGGAATCAATCCTTTGGGGATCTGATTGTTTTTAAGGACTAGCATACGATGATCCGCAATTTTTTCTCGGAATATTTCAGGTTCCTCTCCTTCTTGCATGATCCACCTGGAGTCATTCTGATTTTCTTGGTTAGCGTGAGTATCTGAGAATTCACCTACTGCTGTAAGGAATTTCTCAATTTGTTCGTCATATTCAAATACTTGCCAGTGTCGGATATTGTCTGGTATGGAGGGTTTGTATCTGATTTCAATGTGATACTCTAGTTTGAAGGTCGTGGGAGGAGAGAAGGTTGAAGCTGCCCTTGCCAATGCAACAGCATGTAGATTCTCTGTGTGAGGGATAAAATGGATATTCACAGATGAGAAAAAAATTTCCATGAGATTCCAAGCACAATTTCTATACGCTCTTAGTCTGGGATGCCTGGCCTGGTACTGTTGGTTTACTTGTTTTACTATTAATTCCGCATCACCATATACCTCCAAGTTTTTTATCTTTAGCTTTTTGGCAACCTCTAATCCTAAGATCAATGCTTCATACTCACATACGTTATTAGTTTAATATAAGTCCCACTGCAAACGATAGGAGAAAGGAACAATGAACTTACCTTCAGGTGCCACCAAAAGTCCTCCAGCACCTGCCCCTTCAGAAGACGAAGCACCGTCAAAATACATTTTTCAGAAACCATTATTACACAGCTCTTTTGTCATGGGTTTTGACTCTTCTTTATTTGTATTGATTTCCTCCAGGTAGCCATCCAAACCATCATCAAAAGACAAGATTCAATTTCCCAGGTCTTGGTCTGCAATGTAAATAGGGAAGTTGTGCGCGTTTTGAGGGTCACTGACCGTATATGCTAATCTTATTTCTCTGTATAAATGAGTGAACTGACCACCGAACACAGGGATTGTGGCATAAGTCATGTATAACTAAAGAGAACCCCCCAACTTGGCTCCCCGTGACCTAGATAACAGCATGCCATACTTAGGGGGAATATCAGCGATAACCACATCCATCAGGCTACTCTTAACCGGGACTTGCGCCAGGGTGACTACCAGATCCTTTATCATCCCCATGCATTTAACCTTCCTCGAATCAAAAGAGTACAGATTTCCATAAGGTCTTGTGATCTGGAGACCCATCTTCTCCATTATAATCTTAGGCATAACATTATGGGAAGCTCTGGAATCTAACATACAATTATGCAGCAATTGATCGTATATATTCAGAGTGATATAAAAGGGAGCGATGTTGTCTTTGGACCCTTCAAAATGGGGACCAAAATTGATGTTAGGTCTATCATCTTCCAAGTTTATGACATCGGACTGGCTTTCTAGTTCAGAGACACCTATCATTTTGGTAATTTGTTTGCGATAAACGGGGTTTTTCGCTAATTCCACCAAAGGGATTGGTATCTTAATTTTGTTTAACTCAATTTCAAAACTAAAAGATCCGCTTACCTTGTCTGTTTCTCCGGTTGAGACTTCCGAATTCTTCCTTTCTGACTTATTCGTCTGGACAGATTTATCATTCATGGTCCTAGTTGAAGACGTAGCTTTATTTACGGGTTCAGTTTCCTGTGTTTGAGTCCCAACTGTCTCCACCTCAGACTCTTGAGTGCTTACTCTTCTAGTTTTGTTGTTGGGTAATGGGGTCTTGTCCAAAGGAGGCTCATAAGCTTGGCCTCTTTGAAGGATTTTCTTGGGTTGATTCATCGAGGTGGGCTTATTCTTAGACCTTAGATTGTACTTTGGTTGAAAATCAGCCATCATTATCTCAGTTTCTGATTAAGATTCACAGATCTCAGTGTGATCACCCTCCTCACTCTCATTCGATAGCTTTGGCATATTTAGAGACTTTTCGTAGTCTTCATGAGTCATATATGGTTGACTACAGTCATCAGCGAAGTTTGTGACATCGTTATCTGAATCCTCGAAGTCTTGAAAATCGTTAGCTCCTATAAAATTTTCATTCTTCAAGGGAGCTTGTATTTTCTGATCTTCCTTTTTTATTTGTCTTTGTTAATTAGGAGGGTTTTGATTTCTCTTGAAATATTTTTTGGGATAAGAGTCGGCCTTGGCCTGTTCAAGTTCCATTCGGGCTACTTTATTTGACAACTCTTTAATCACTCTAGCCATATCATCCACCCTATCGTCTAAGGATCTATTGGACCCTGAAAGGCCAGCTTGTTCTCTAAAGCGCTTGGTCTCTCGGTTTCCAGTCTCTACTCTAGCCTTAAGTTTACCTGAAGCCATCATATTAGATTCTATCTCTACCGCATCATCCTGCATATGGTTTAAGGTGGCTCCCCTTCGTTCTCGCAGAAGTAGTGTGAAATCTGGCTCAAAAGCTCCGACGAAAGTCACTTTGGCCGCAGGTTGAGAAGGTTTGACTTCAGCTGGGATTTTATTGTACAGTTTTTTGAATCTCTGGATGAATTCGATGACTGTTTCTGAGTTCTTTTTCTTAAAAGAACCAAATTCGGTTAGATAATAGAGATGGTCTTTTCACTCTCCCCATTGTCTGAGGAAAGCATCTTCCAAAGCATCATATGATAGGATAGAGGCTGTGGGTAGGCTCCGAAACCAAGTTCAGACCTGACCTTCAAAATTTTGGACAAGTAGTCTCGAATAGACGTCCTCGTGTTTGATACCAAAGACATCTGCGAATTGGTCGAAAAAATTAATATATTCGGCTGTTGTCAGATCCCCCTCTCTGGTGAATTTCGGTAAATTTTTTATGTAATTTTCTGGAAGATTGTGTAGGGGGATGGGCAATACTAATGGGGCGTATCTGGCTGTGACTTTCGCGAAAACTATGGGAGTGGGGGGAGGCACTTGACCTCCACCTCCTCCTAGAGGGGCACCTCCACCTCCTCCTAGAGGGACTCCTCCCCCTCCTCCTTCGATAAACCCTCCGCCTCCTCCTATAAACCCTCCACCTCCTCCTCCAACAGCTGCCATCGTTGTTTGTGGGGAGTTATACAGGGGGTTTTGGAAAATAAAAAGGGAATCTTTATTTTCTTTGCGAAGAGGAAATTCTGGTGAGGAAGGATAAGGAATGCGAGGACTAAGTGAGGTTGAGGGTTCCGAAGGACTCTCAGCCTTTGGTGATGGGATTTCAAGTTGGTAAACTGCAGCGGTTGGCCTTAAAGAGCCTCTCGCCTTTAGAATTTTTTTGGGATCGGTAACGGGCGTAATCTACTCACCATCCGGGTTTTGTCTGGTATTCCTTAGACTAAATGCTAGTTTATTTCTTCCTGGAGTCACCAAGTGAATGATAAAAAGCCTTAAAGGGTGGGTACCCTTTGTTCACTATCAGAGGGTAACACTTTCAACGAAAAACAATTGTCGTTTTCCCAGGGAAAAAGATTTCGTAACTTCAGTCCCCGGCAACGGCGCCAGAAACATGTTGGTCCTGAGTCTGTACCTAAGGCTTAAAAGTACAGTGTCAAGGCATCCGAAAGTAGGTAATGGTGTAGAAGAGGGAAGGGTAAACTCTCGGTAAAGGAAACTAGGGAAATTTTCTACATTGTCGTTGTCTAGTTTCCAACTGTTCCTGGGTAGTTATGTCTCGTTCAATGGTTGTCCATGATTGTTCGAGTTTGGCCCGGTTAGTTGTCGTTTTAAGAATGGTATCGAAGAGGTTTAAGGCAATGTGTGTTTGATTCATTAGTCCAGGTTCAACGTTAGGTTGAGTTGGTATAGGAACTATCATGGGGGAACAGTAAAGGTATGAAAAACTGTAAGAAAGGTTAAGTGTTGTCTCAATTTGGTCTTATAAAAGAGAACTTACGGTTGCAGAAATAAAATACGGATGCAAATCTAAGGCTCGTTCCCGTAACTATATCAGATTTTAATAAAAGGGGCGAGATGGGAGAAAAACATTAAGCCGTTCACAGTGTAAGGTTCCAACTAGGGGAGAAACTTATGACATAAACGAGAGAGGAAAATATGTAAGAAAATAACCAATGTAACAAAGAACATATGTAGAATTCCAAAAATGCAGATTGGTCTTACACAGCTGATAGCTGGTGCAGAGGAAAGACAATAAGCACTTACAAAAAACCCAAATTCATTCACTATAGTAGTGGTCGTACTAAATTATAACGAAGCACATCAATTATGAATATGAATTTCAATGTAAAAAAATGAGATACAAGGAAGCAAACTTGTAATACAGAAGTGACGGAATTAAGAATATCCATATCTGCTTGTATTAACTCTGAATGTAAAAACTCTATTACAAAAATGACTCAAAAAAGGTCCAGCCCCGTTTATTTGTTTTTGGGATATATTTATACAATTTTTTACAAAACGAATAGAATCTCAACAGTCGCAAAATTTCGGTTATGACTGAGAAGAGAACAATCACTCCATTTCGTCTATTCCGTCTTCACTTGGTGCCAGGTGTTTGTCGTCACGTAGACTCGGTGCAGGCGATACATCTTTCCACTAGCTGGGATATTAGCCCTGATGGTTCTGCTTGACAGCTGGCCTCGGCGAAGTAACACTCTCGGGCTAATTGTTGCGACTTGTCTTCCATTTGTGAGTCAATGATGTCGAGGGCACCTAGTTGCGCGCTAGGTTTGATCATGTACTTATCAATTTGGACTATGTCCACCATAGTCATCTGAGAGATATCAGCCAAATCCCTTTCTTCCTTATCTTTCAGATCAAGTGAGAGTTGTTCCACATCCACTTGTATCAATGCTTCGGCATTGCCTCCGCTGTCAATGCCCAGCAGCTCACTGTCTATAGAGTTAAAAGCTTATTCGAGGGAGTTGATTAACTTTTGGGCTTGTTCCTTGCCTAAGGCGATGTTGTGCTCCCAATCCTTCAGTAGAATATTCCCTCGGGTTTGTTCTGAAATGGTGAATCTGAGAGTACCCGCCGAAACCCGGTTGTTCGTGGCTATTACTGCTTCCTGGAAAGCGACCCGAACCGCTCCTGCGTCCCTTTCTCTAGCCAATAGGTTCTCAGAAACCTGATTTATCAACAGACAGTTTTCCCAGATCGTTCCCACCTTGGCGAGAAAATTCTCCTGCATCGAAAAGATTCTTCTCTGAATCTCGCTAGCTTGGGATTTAAATATCCCGATGTCTATCGCTCTACTCTCGGCGATCTCTACCCGAGCCTACAACTATCCAATCAGAATTCTCTGTTGGCTCGCCTGCGCTCGAAAATCTCGGACCACCAACTGTGCTTGCTCAAGCTTGGCCTTGAGCACCTCTATTTCATTTTTGTCGGCCATTCTGGCCTACTCTATTTCCACGCTAGCTTGACCTTTAGCGTTCTCCGCGGCTGTAGCCAATCTAGCCTCGAGGGTCCTGATTAGGTGATTCTTCCTTTTCAATTGGTTCTTCAAAATCCCCACTGAGAATTGATTTGCCGAAGCATACGCTCCCAGCGTTCCTGCGATTTCAATGGCGAGTTGGTCACTTTTCTTATCTTTTCCATCGGTCATGATTTTATAATTTTTCGTAGTAGACCCTCCTTCTTGATAGAACTCTCTTTTCACTAAGCCTTCCTCTTTTTATCAAATAAGAACTCATTCGGAGGGAGTTCTTCTGCTCTTATGGGCCTCAGTTCTTCGTTAAATATCCATCCCTTGCCGACATATCCCTGTGTTGACTGCAAGGGTCTGACCGAGGTGATGGGTTCTCCGATTTGCTTTGTCGATTTTCCTGGAGTATCGACAGGATTTTGCTTCTTTGGTGGTTTCGGAGTCTGAACCTCTGCTTTGGGTTTCTTCATTTGTTCCTCCGTGTCCTGGTGTTTTCCCGAGTTTGGAGTTGCATCTTTGGAGCCTTCTGCATCCTTTTGTTTTGTCTCGGAAACACCTGGACTCTCACCTCGCAACACAGCAGGGAGAAAAATTCGTCTATGTTCCTGGAATCTTAATACAGCGGCTGTGTCTTCGGGTGCTAAGGATTGGATCCGGGCTGGAACTTCTTCATAAGACCTCACCCCTCGGAAAACGTCATCCGTGGGTGAATTTTCATGCTCAAATCTCTTGAGGCCACAATTAGCTAAATGGTTGCTCACAACCCTCTGTGGATCATGTTTCTTATATTCGATGGAGACCAAACTTAGGTCTTCCAGGGCTGTAGCCTCGGCTTTGGCATGCCCGAAATCTAACAAAGAATAAGAATTCAGTTGAATGGGAAAAGAAGGCCATACCTTCTTTGAGTACCCTTTGAGTTCTTTACTCACCCCGCCAATTACCATCTGTCGGGCGACCTCGTGACAAGCCAGCTTGTCAAGAATGAACAATGGCAGCGCAAGAGGGGGAACAGAAGCCCCGAAAACTCTGAAGTATGAAAACTCTGCCACCATGTACCAATCCACTATGCTACTCAGATTTGTTGCAATGTTGTCTGATATACGACGTGGTGGGTGCCCAAAAATGGCGATATGCAGGGGCACCATCACCCAGTTAAAAATTTCATATGTGAACTTTTCTACTTTGTCCTCCCATATTTTGTCATGATATACATGTATGGGTTTCTCTTGGGCTGGAGTCCAACCCCAGGTCATCAATGGGAAAGGTGTCATGGAACATATTGCATCCATAATATACGCGGACATGAAGAATGAGGACGGCCTCCCATTTTCCTTCTGCTCCCGGTACTCTGTGACCCGGTTGGCCAAACTATCTGAAAGTATCTTTGCCCAATTAAAAGAGAAACCTTCTGTGGCCCGAAACATTAGAGGCACCCATGCAAGGTGAAAATGTGATGTGTCCTCTCTCCCATATAGCCGACATGTCATCATGGCCACATATTTATACTGTGGGTCCAACAAGGCGATCGAATAAACACCGTGGTCATTAGCCCTGAACTTCGCGACGCGCGAAACCCAATCCTTTATCAAACCTGGCATGGTTTTATCATACTGGATGCACTCCTTCTCTTTGAATTCCTCCAGGAACTTAGCATCGTATGTGTAGTCAGACATCGTCAGAAGCTTATACATGGTTTGTATATGCTCTGGCCTAAAAGTCTCGACAGTGATTCGTTGCCTGTTCATGATAGTCCTGGTCAGTATGTATACGTGATCCAACGCCCATGAGATCATGTCATAATATGGGAGCAACCGTGGTCTGGATGCTACTCTGTGCATACCAAATTGGACGACTATCTTATATTTGGTGTTGAGATCATCTTTTTAATTTCCGTCGGAGCCGTCTGAATAATCTACCAATTGTGACTGCAGAATATCTGAAACAAATGACCAGTTTGGGACCGAATCGACACTTCGGGGCGAAGTATTGGAGACGTTATCCGAGCCTTGTCCTGCGACCTCAACATTCACCTTTGCTGCTTTCCACGGAGCCATAGTTGAAGCTTGCGTTTTAGCTCTTCTGCGATAGAATTGCGTATACATGCAGAAGTTAGTTTACTCAGAAGTGACGAGCTCTGCATTCTATGAGAAATACATAATGAAACGCAACTCTTCCATATATTTGAAAAACTGTACCTTTCAAAACAAGCCCGTCCAATCATATTTAGAATTAAATTTTCGCCGTAAAACCCGATCTTATATCCATAGATTTTCCCTATTTCCCATTATGTCATAAATTTCTGACGGTTTAACAGTCAGTTGGAGTATGGAGAGAAAAATCTTCCTTGGGAAACGTGCAAACCTCGAGATGCGGGATATATCTTGCTTTAACTTAATTAATTCAAACCTGCCAACATTAATCAATTTCTCGTTATTCGTTATATCGTGGATTTTCTTTTAACATTTTGGGTCTCCAACTCCCGAGACCGCGAGAACCGAATTTGGTTTAATTAGAGGTAATCGTGATTTGAGGCATCATTAATTTTTATAATTGTTTTATTCGCCATATCGCAACTCGGAACTTCGAAGATAAGTTTCTGGGAGATTTATATGTCGAGTCGCGAAACCGCGAGACTGCGATAACAAGGATTAATTAAGGGGAATGTAATCATGGATTAAGTGATTAATTAATCATGTTATAATTACATCACAACTTCGTGAGTTCGGGGTTTTAGACACCGTAACTTTGAAAAAGATAGTGCCGAGTGGCGAAACGCCGAGAACAAAGTTTAACCACAGTTAGCTTTTTGCCTTTAATCCTTGACCAGGATTATCCCGAAGGGACCTCGTGTTCTCGGCTCTCGGGGCAGTAAAAATAAAAATTTGGGTTTGGCGAACGCCGAGGCGCGAAACCACGATGACGTCTAAACATGAGTTAAAAATTTTACCTTAGTCAATGCCTTGAGTGAAAAAATTTTGAACGACTTCGCCACTTCATGACTCGGGCCGTGTGAAATCATAAATTATAGTATCCGATCTGCGAGATTCCGAAGTAGGGAAAAAAGAGGGAACACTCTTACGAAATGCAGGACTTTTTTCGAGAATAGAAAAACTATGGCTGCTTGCGTGATCAAGCTCTTAGAGATCATCGATCTCTCAGAAGGAACAAGAAAACCATTTTTAGATTTTAAGCATCGAAATGAAAATTGTGACGGGTTAAAAACAAAGGTAGCTCCAACACCTTCTATGCCAAAGTTCATTGGGATTGACTTCATCATGTACAAGAGATTCTTCATTTCTTTCTAGTACTCTGTACAATCTTCCTTCACAAGTTCCAATAACACTGGCGTTCTCTATGCTCAAGTCTCTAGACCAAGATAATACTTTCCCATCTACAAAGGATATTTTGTTTCCTTTGTCTTCTAGGAAATATATGGATACAAGATTATTTTCTAAACCAAGTACATATAAGACATTGCTCAAATGAACATTGCTACTTGTTTTCAATTTGACGGAGGCTTGACCAATTCCTTCGACTGGATAGGTGTTTTTATCTCCAAGTTATACCTTGTAGGATGTATTCTTTTCATTTAGATTACAGAGTCTGGATCGGTCTCCCGTCTTATGCCTGGAAGCTCAACTGTTAATTATCCACATGTCATCTTCAAGAGTTCCTGTGAGAGATGAATAGTGTAGATGATTCGTCTTTTCATTCATGATTTATGTTGACTGATAATTGTCAAACTTTGACCCAAAATTTCAACCTTGACGGTTTTACCTTCTGAGAGTGCCAAGAGGTGCGTTGGACTAAGGCACACTAGAATATCTTATCCTTGAGTAAGGTATTCCATCATGATGCAGGAGCATCGCTCCATGTCAGTAGCATGCCATCCAGCCAGCACATCCAGCACACATTTAATGGAGAAAGGGAGAGGCGCAACCCTCTCAATTTTGAAATTCAAAATTTCAATAAATGTTGTAAGGATTTTAATGCCAGACCAAGCCTTTGTACAGGTAGTGGTTGAGGTTTCCTTTAATGGTTGCCTGCAGCAAGCCCAGGACTGAGCATCCATTTATGTAATGTAGCCATAGGAGCCGCTCTGTGATAGCAATAGCTCAGAGACGGTGGTTGAGGATAAGCTCATGGGAGCCCTCATTTTGTAATGAAGAAATTAGAGTAGAGAGTTAGGAGGAGAGACTAGAGCAGAGAGGTCTCGAGAGAGAGATGAGACTTGTTACAGTCCAATCTTTCTAAACATTTGTATAGACATACAGATTAATAGAAAAGCAGTTTTTCCTGCATACTGTGTGTTTGATGTTTACATGTTTTTATGCATTTCATGTTTAAATGCATAACTAGTGAAGTATTTCATAAGTTTCAATTTCTTCCCGTCTTGGAGTTTCCAAGTGTAAGGAGTGCACATAGTCCGCAAGGTGTGCATTGACAGAGGTGAGTCAACCTCAAGAAAGATCAAGAGGGATAGCATTGAACCTTCATCAGCAAAGGTGCAAGGAGTGCATTGGAAGGAACTCTGTCTCGAGTTCAGGGAAGATAGAACTACTAAAGGTTCTATAGAGCTCTGCCAAGAGGGCATCGAATGAGTGCATAGAGTGAATTAGGGAACTCTATTTCGAGTTATGAGAAAAGAGAAGTGTCGAAGAGAAGACACTCATAGGGTTGTTGAATACTCTGTAGGCTCTGCAAGGTGTGCATCGAGCAGGAGAATGCCAGGTGGGCGTAAGGAGTTTTCTTTTCAATAAAACTTCTCGAATCTGAGTTATTCGAGATCCTCGAACATAAAGTGTGTGCAGGAGTAAATATATGAGAGGACAAAGCTCCTAAGGGACAGTGTTTCTATAATGCAGACGAGACCCAAAGGAACTGGGCTCGCAAGAGGAAGAGTCGAAGGTCGAGACCTTCAAGACTTAGAAAATCTTCTAAGTCAAAAAGCCAAGAAAGCTCAGGAGGAAGAGCACAACTGTCGTCGGATCAGCACTGCGAAGATGAGATCTGGACCATTAGATCAGTGTTCAGATAGGAGGAGCTCACATAGGAGATGTTCAAATCTTAGTCATCGAATCTAGAGGCATGGATCAACATCTGTTGATCTCGAAGTAAGGTGCACATGGTTTAAGTTTTTCGGCATTTCGTGTACCAGGAAACATAAGAGGGAGAGTCTTTCAACTCCCAGAGATGTGAAACTGCGAAAATGCGCCAGCCATTGGATCGAGAGCGCACTGGCATGAGAGCCGCTGGATCAAGGATACGTGCATGGGATTTAGTCCTTGGGAGACGCATAGAAGATTAGATCTGCACCATCATATCTAGCACAGAGGACCGATAGCCATCGGATCCGGAAGAAGGTGCACGGGGTTTAATCCCTGGGAAGCCGCACAGAAGGGTGGAACGGACGGTAGAAACTTTGAGGGAGAAGTTTTAATTTTCCGTGAGCCGTCAGATCTAGAAAATATGCCTGAGGTTTAACCCTCGTAAGAGCAGAGGAGAGAGAGGACCTATCAAAGTCCCGAAAGCACTTGGGACTATCCATCTCAGAGGACGCGTATCAAGAGACCCACATTTCAGAGATTCCGACACCGGGAGACCGAGAGTGAAGAGTCTCCAAAAATTGCGAAAGAAGAATTCGCCAAAGGACAAGGACCGTCCATCAAGGAGGACACGTGGCAACTGGTCGACGTTTCGTAGAAATCACTGAAAGGACGAGGACTGTCCATCAAGGAGGACACATGGAAAGCGGTCAAGGTTTTGGGGAAAGGCCCAAAAGATTTTGAGTCGTCAATCAAGTGGGATCGTAACCATTGGTTCCAGAAGGGCCTGGGCCGTTGATCTCTTAGAGGGAGAGATTTCGGCATTTTGTTTGGAGGAATAGCACCAGGTCACAGGACCGAGTCGCATGGAGAAGGTTTAATGGAGGAGCCAAGGAGTCGTTAAGCCCTTTTTGGGTTTCAGCGTTTCGAAAGAAAGAGAACAGGGGAACACTTGCATCGCAATTCCCCGAATCGTGAAGCCGGTAGCGCTTTTGTGTTAAGTGCGTGGACATAGAGTGGTGGTCACATGGACAGAGGATAAGGGAGCATCCAAAGCCCGTTAAGCCCTTTTCGGCATTTTGGGACCCGGGAATTCGAAGGACCTAGAATCGTTTGCAGCTAGAATCGCGAAATCATGAATTACAAAATTTCAAAAAGTGGATCATGGTCACAGGTAGTGGTCGCATGGTCAAGTGTTAAGGGAGAAGCCAGCTGTGGAGTTAAGCCCTTTTCAGCATTTCAGCAACCGGGAGTTCAAGAGTGAAGGAGTCGTGAGACAGGGAGTCCCGACTCGCGAAATCGTGAAACGCGACGAGCGCCTTTTGGACAAGGCCTGTGGTCACAGCCGATGATCACGTGGGGGTGAAGCTCGCACTTAGTGCTCAGACACACAGGCGGGTTTCAATAAGGGACCTATAGATTCGTTCAAAGGGTTCCAGCAGAGAACCAGAGGGCCATTTTAGCTCAGAAGAAGATCGATCCAGAGACCGGGAGATCGCAGAATTCTACTGAGGTAGGGGGACTACATCACATCATAAGGTGCTAGGAAAGATTTTTTAGGGTTTCTACAACTGCACCTGCTAGTAACCCTAGTTGCAGTGCTTCAGTAACTGCACCTGCTAAAAACCCTAGCGGTAGTTCTTCAAAAATCTTGATAACCTTATGGATTAGCTTCCTTCTAGTGATTAGATTGAATGAATGATGTGTGGGCCCATAACCTGTTAGAAAAGTGGGTGTGCTCGTTTAACCATAAACAATATAGCAATATTGTCAACCAACCATAGGCACTAATGCCACCCACGAGCACCTTGACCTTGACAAAGAGAAGAATTCTGGTAGCAAATCAATATCCAACCAAGGATAATGCACCAAGCAAAGATAACCAAGACTGATCAGAAAGTCCAACCCAAAAAAACTAAAAATACAGATTGCAAGAACTACAGCTACAGCTACTCCCCAGACTTGTGCATTACTAGATTTCTAGAGTGCGCACAAGTGGATTTC
>JASDQU011403878.1:62552-81850 GCA_032191745.1 Picea mariana
TCCATATTCTGTGTGATCTGGATGACCCTATGTGATCTATTTGAAAGTCATGTAATGATGTTCCCACTAAAGAGATGCTACATGTGATAATTCCCTCAATGCATGTTGTGGTTGTTGAATTTCTTATGATGTATAGATCATGAAAGTCAACAAGTCAATGGTCAAAGTGTACAAACGTGTCATAAGAATACCTTCCTTGTTAATAGGGAGTGTT
Source organism: Picea mariana (assembly GCA_032191745.1). NCBI lineage: Eukaryota > Viridiplantae > Streptophyta > Pinopsida > Pinales > Pinaceae > Picea > Picea mariana. Next base: position 62,767 of record JASDQU011403878.1, read on the forward strand.
GAAGTTTGCGTATCCACAGAAGATATTCTTCCCATTGTATTTGATCATGTAAAAACCCTAAAAACATAATATTAAATTGTATTTGTAAAGTTGGCCCCATTGTGGCTAATGTGTTATTAGAAAAGTGACTTTTGTACAAGTCGACCCTAACATGTTAAGAGGGCGGTTCATATTGTATAAATAAGAGGCCATACACCTCATTTGGAGACACACTCATCTCACACTCATAACACAAGGAAAATATCGCTATCCTTGGAGGAGAAGAAGACACAACAACTAGGGTTATCTGTTTTTTTTTTTTTTTGCCATTGTATTGGCATTGCACTTGGTTGATGAATCTATACTGAAGAAGTTACTAGGTTTTCTCCCCCAAGAGGGTTTCCCAGGAAAAATCTGTGTTTATTGTATTTACTGTGGTTGTCTCTCTTTCAGTGATCTTATATGCAATTAATGTGCCAAATAATTAAATAATTATGTATACTATTAACCGCTTAAGTAAAACCCCAACAGACTATAGCCTATGAGAGTCATATAGGCTATTGAGTCATGCTCCATTATGATCAATTGGAAGGGGACATGATCTGTGGGAGAGGGTACTACCTCATGAATTCCACACGTAACATATGTGCCAACATTAATCCACGAATAGGGACATTCCCCTTCCTCACGCGTAAAACATTTGGGAAAATCATTCTAATAGACCTCCTAGATCCGATGCGATGCAGAAGATGATCGTGACCGTCGATCCCATAAATCGAAAGGTGTGCAGAAGGCCCACACTTGTGTGGGGATAGGCTCATAATATAATGCATGGTATTCTTTGGGGGCCATCTTTCCAATAATTTATATATGCCTGAAGAAACAGTACGTGCCTGGATCTCCAGTTGAGACATGTGTGCAAAGGAGGAGGGATACCGATGGGAAGACATGGAAGACAAAATGCAGGAAGAGGGAGACAAAAAAAAGGCGCTAGAAAAAAGTTTGGGGCCCCAACACCCAGGCCCATGTGCAAGCCCACATGACTGGAAAAAAAATCTCAGATCACAGAGCGAAAAATCCTCAAGGGGCCAATGGCCTTTCAAAAATAATATGTTATATAATAACATATGAATAAATATAGTAAAAAATCATATATATATTGTAAATCTTGTAAAAGAGATTGTAAATCTTTCTATATTACTATTTTTACATTTATTTAAGTTTAATTATAATGATAATAATGATAATAACAATAATAATAATATGCCGATAGACGTACACCTATTGGAAATGGGCACAATTAATTACCTTTTAATTTTAAATCCTAATATGATGGCTAGGAATTGAAGATGCTAGCATATTATTCGTCATCCTCCCAAATAAATGAATGTGATTTACTGTTCATAACTTGCTTGAATTTATAAATGCATCCATTAACCTACTTACTTTTTGACATTTAACTAATAGTATTAAGAAATTATTGTAATTACAATTGATTTCCACATTAAGAGGATTAACAAGGATTAATATCTGCTCGCCACATTTTAGTTGATTAGCATGCATTACTTCAACCTCATTACCACACACGTATCATATTGGGGGAAAACATTCATTTTTTTATGGAGTGTGATCCGTGAGAAGCCATTTATTTTTTTAATGCACTTATCATATTCGGGGAAGCCATTGATCCAGACTTCGTGTTAGTGAGATGGATGACCCAATGTACATGATTGATCGTTGATATAGATTCCGTGTGGGTGAGTTGGATGATCTTATGTGAGAACTAGATGCTAGATTCTATGTGAGCTGGCAACTGGTCGTAGATGCTAAATTCTGTGTGAGATGGAGAGTGGTCATTGATCCATATTCTGTGTGATCTGGATGACCCTATGTGATCTATTTGAAAGTCATGTAATGATGTTCCCACTAAAGAGATGCTACATGTGATAATTCCCTCAATGCATGTTGTGGTTGTTGAATTTCTTATGATGTATAGATCATGAAAGTCAACAAGTCAATGGTCAAAGTGTACAAATGTGTCATAAGAATACCTTCCTTGTTAATAGGGAGTGTTGAAGTTTGCGTATCCGCAGAAGATATTCTTCCCATTGTATTTGATCATGTAAAAACCCTAAAAACATAATATTAAATTGTATTTGTAAAGTTGGCCCCATTGTGGCTAATGCGTTATTAGAAAAGTGACTTTTGTACAAGTCGACCCTAACATGTTAAGAGGGTGGTTCATATTGTATAAATAAGAGGCCATACACCTCATTTGGAGACACACTCATCTCACACTCATAACACAAGGAAAATATCGCTATCCTTGGAGGAGAAGAAGACACAACAACTAGGGTTATCTGTTTATTTGTTTTTTGCCATTGTATTGGCATTGCACTTGGTTGATGAATCTATACTGAAGAAGTTACTAGGTTTTCTCCCCCAAGAGGGTTTCCCAGAACAAATCTGTGTTTATTGTATTTACTGTGGTTGTCTCTCTTTCAGTGATCCTATATGCAATTAATGTGCCAAATAATTAAATAATTATGTATACTATTAACTGCTTAAGTAAAACCTCAACAAACTATAGCCTATGAGAGTCATATAGGCTATTAAGTCATGCTCCGTTATGATCAATTGGAAGGGGACATGATCTGTGGGAGAGGGTACTACCTCATGAATTCCACACGTAACATATGTGCCAACATTAATCCCCGAATAGGAACGTTCCCCTTCCTCACGCGTAAAACATTTGGGAAAATCATTCTGATAGACCTCCTAGATCTGATGCGATGCGGAAGCCGATCGTGACTGTCGATCCCATAAATCGAAAGGTGTGCAGAAGACCCACACTTGTGTGGGGATAGGCTCATAATATAATGCATGGTCTTCTTTGGGGGCCATCTTTCCAATAATTTATATATGCTTGAAGAAATAGTACGTGCCTGGATCTCCAGTTGAGACACGTGTGAAAAGGAGGAGGGATACCGATGGGAAGACATGGAAGACAAAATGCAGGAAGAGGGAGACGAAAAAAAGGCGTTAGAAAAAAGTTTGGGGCCCCAACACCCAGGCCCATGTGCGAGCCCACATGACTGGAAACAAAACCTCAGATCACAGAGCGAAAAATCCTTAAGGGGCCAATGGCCTTTCAAAAATAATATGTTATATAATAACATATGAATAAATATAGTAAAAAATCACACACACACACACACACACACACACACACACTTATATATAAAGTAGTTATAATATAATATATAAATATAATAAGTATATATCTATGTATATAATATAATATATATGATTAAATAATATATATTATAATGTAAATAATAAATATATATGTGTATGAGTGGGTCTATTGGTTAATAACATGTGTTTCCTCCCAAGAGGGGGTAGGGTATGTATAACTGTAGACTTTAGTAGTCAAATAGCTACACCAAAATTTAACCCCTAAAAGTTTGTTTGTTTCACACTTCTAAGTTTTCTAGTTTTCTTTAAGTAAAAATGTTGTAATAAGAAGTGTTGACCTATCAATGCTTAAATTTACCATTTCTCTTAATGACTTAAGTTTTATTATTGCACCAATTGTTTTCTCAAGGGAATATGAAATAGATTGTAAATATTTTTATATTACTATTTTTACATTTATTTAAGTTTAAATTGGAAATGGGCACAATTAATTACCTTTTAATCTTAAATCCTAATCGAATGGATAAGAATTGAATATGCTATCTTATTCTTCGTCGTCCTCCCAAATCAATAAATGAGATTTACTGTTCATAACTTGCTTGCATTTATGAATGCATCCGTTAACATGTTTAGTTTTTTACATTTACCTAATCATATTAAGAAATTACTATAATGCCATATGATTGCCACATTAATAGGATTAATAATAATTAATATCTGATTGCCACATTTTAGTTGATTAACATGCACTACTTCAACCTCATTACCACACACATATCATGTTGGGGGCAACCATTCATTTTTTTATGGAGTGTGATCCGTGAGCAACCATTCATTTTTTTAATGCACTTATCATATTCAGAGAAACCATTCGTTGTTTTATGGAGTGTGTTCTATGGGAAACCATTCATTTTTTTTATAGAGTGTGAACCGTGGCATGGTCTGATGCCACGTTTTCCCTGCGTTCAATTTATGGACACGTTTGGAATTTCAATTTATGGCCACCTCTAGCGTTTCTCATCATATACCTGCAATTACAATTTCCATATTACGACTATAGAGGAATGAAGGTTGTATCACGAGCTAGAGGTCGATCACTTCTTCTGACATATTGGAATCCGAGGAAGGCTAACTAAGCAAACCATCAAGCAGGCCAAGGTAAGATATTTCTCTGTCTCTTTAAAATTTTTGGAATTGGTTTCCAAAATGTATGATTTCTAGGTTATTTGATCTATTATGATTTCCGGGTTATTTGATACATATTATTATTGTATAGGAAGTGCAGACCTATTGTATGCACTTTTAGAAATAATACATGTGCTCGTTTAACCATAGACAATATAGAAATATTGTCACCCAACCATGGGCCGAAGCCACCTCCGAGTACCTTAACCTTGACAGAGAGAATAATTCTGGTAGCAAATCAATAGCCAACCAAGGATAATGCACCAAGAAAATATAACCAAGACTGATTAGAAAGTCTAAACCATAAAAACAAAAATTACAGGTTGTAGGAATTGCAGTTGCACCTGCTCCTCAGACTTGTGCACTTACCCAGTTTCTGCAGTGTGCACTTGTACATTTATGCAGTTGCGAGATGTGTGTACCAAATGAGATCCGACTTCCTATATTTATATTGTTTTTCCTGAGCTATTTGGGACAAATTCTCATTCTGGAGGCTAAACAATTAATATTAAATATTTCCTTGAGACTACTTGTCTTCTAGGGTTATGTTCAATGCTTTAGGGTTTCTTCTTGCTTCCCAGAAGTTCTATTCTTGTCAGGGTTACACGTGGAGGTAAATACCTCCTGCAACTACCATAATAAAAACACTACCTCCTATCTAGGGAGGTATTGAAGGCAATGGTCTTGAGCACAAACATACCATTCAACCGATAACATCATCATAGTTGTACAGACTATCTCATGATTAGATCATGAGCACCATCATCACTATCATATGATAACATCAACTGCGTCATATCTCAAAGCCATAATCCATCTGAGTAATGAGGAATGATGATGAATAAGTCACTCACTCCACAGAGTGATACAAGGACCATTCTTCTAATCCAAACATAAGTCCCAGAAGAATGACTGTCCCAACATATGTTAAAATATACGCCATGGACTATAGAGACCATTCCTATAGGAATGTGAATCTAGGACTATTTTCTAATCAAGTCATACGTACCATAGAGATCCGTCTCAACCTATATGCCTTAGAAAATATCGGTCTTGAACCATTTTCCTAATCGGGCCACAATCTATGCATTAGGAAAAATACTAGTCCATGACATGTCAACAAACAGTCAACTTGGACCATTATCCACAGAGAGAAAACATGTCCACCAACAATCTGTTCTATCTGGACCATTTTCCACCTGGAGAATGTCTGTCCACAAGCACACTGACTATCCATCTAGATAATAATAATTTCCAACACTATTGATAGTCTACATGGCAATCAAAACAATGCCATTCAATAGAACACAACTCTGTTTATCCATAGTAGTACACAACTACAATCCAGTGGTACACTACCACACCAAGTAGCACACGACTACTTAATCAGTGACACATAATCACAACCAGTGGAACACATCCACCACAGTAGCATACATATACTGTCCAGAGACATACAGTCTCCATAGAAATCATATCATCTGATATCAACCTGCACAAAAAACAACATCATGATATAAACTGAGTCATCTAAGCTATTCTCCCACTCACATCTGTGATATATGGAAGAGCATCTACCCTCAGAAAGTTAAACATCAGCCATGGGATATCTAGACTATTCTTCTTAAGCATAGAATAATAATTGTCCCTGATTTATGAGCTTGGACCATTCACCTAAATGGGCTATTCCTTCGGCACTAAACATAGTGCAACTTGGATAGAATGACTCTGCCCTAGGGACTGCCTGTCCCTGATTTCTGAACCTGGACCATTCCTCTACCACTAAACATAGTGAAACTTGGAGAGAATGAATCTGCCCTAGGGAATGACTGTCTGGACCATTTCCTAATGGAAATGACTGTCCCGCACCAACCTCCAAAATGAACCATTCTTCGAAACTTCTCACAATTGTGAACTTCAAAAGAATGATTGCCCGACGAGGAAAGCCATTCTACTTGACCACTACTTAGAGTGACTACCAATAAGAATGACTGTCCTAGACCATTCCCCCACACTGGACACAAGGGGAATCACTGTCTATGGTACATAAAAAATCTATCAAACTATTTTCATTACAAAAATGACTATTTGATCTGGACCATTTTCTAAACTAGAAAATTCTTGTCCGTCAGAAATCCCACTTTCCGAACTAGAAAGGAACTTCTTATTCTGGACCATTTTTGGAATTGAAAAAAATGACTGTCCATAAATCAATAACACATTAGTGCTCCCTCCCAACCTAGGAGTAATCTCTTCCTTTTTCAAAAAGGAAGTCGTATCCACGAGCTCCATCTTGTTTCTTGAGTATGCAAACTTTTTCATCTTGGGCATAGGATTTACCAAAATATTTGCTATCTGCTCATTTGTGGAGATATATTGGAGAACCACTTCACTTTTCTGGACTTCATCACAGAGAATGTAATGCTTGATATCAATGTACTTTGGTCTGTCTGGAACGCTGGTTTTCTCTAAAGGATTCATATAGCTCTGATCATTACAATATATCATGGTTGAATTCAAGAATTTTGTTTCCTGCTAGCTCATGACATCGTGGAAAGGCTCAAACTGAAACATATTCAAGTAGCACTTCTTCTATCATCATGAGAATTTGTCATGGATTAGCAATCCATCATCCTAGACTTCTGAGTAACCATTCTGATACATTATCTCTGTTATAGAAATTTTTCACCACGCTTCTGCTGTGCATGAGAGGCTCTGCACCAAGTTGTTTGAATCCATACAAGATATTCTTCCATCTGCATACAAGGGTATCTTTCTAGTATACCTCAAAACCTTGAGGTTTCTCTACATACAATTCTTGTTCAATTACTCTGTTGAGGAGAACAATCCTTACATTCATTTGATGTAAAATCAAACCCATGGATATTGCAAAATATATAATGGCTCAGGTAGAGATATGTTTGGTCACTGGAACAAACTATAATCATAGTCTTCTCCCTCCATCTGGGAGAACCTCTAGTTCTTAATCTCACAATGCTTCCATTCATAAGTCTTTCATACACTGTTCTTCATCACAACTTCCATTTCTTCTGCTTGATTGCTTCTAGTGGGTTCAAAGCAACATAATAGTCTTTTGATTCTTGATATAATGACTGGTTGTTCTGGATTTTCCTTCTCTCTTGGAATTTCAAGTACTTCCTCATGTTTCTCTTTAGATATTGGGTCCATGGAGTTTTCTAGAGATTCCATGCCCCGAAGTTTCCAACTTCTTCCTTCCATCATAGGATCATGGATGTGGATGGAAAACTAGGGATACTTTAAGGCTTCTTTTCGAAGAAGACTTCTTCTAAAGTCAAACTGAACACGTGCTACTTTTCATGGCTTCTACCATCAATGGGAACATGGATAGATACATCATAATCCTCAATGGATCATATTATTTAGGATTATCTCCCTCCTAATCCTTTCTTCATGCATGAATGCATGATTTTATTTTGGAATTATATAATCGACTCCCTCCATCTAAGAGAGTCCATGCTTCTGTCTGCATCCTTATTGCCTTCTACAAGGTGTCACAAGTCTTTTTCTAATTTCCCCTTGATTGTTGACTTCTTTCTGTTTTTACTTCTTCTAGGTTTCTTCAAGTTTGATTCCGATTTCGACTTATCTTGCAACTGTTACTTATGTTAATAACTTCCACAAGAATTGTTACCAAGGATTGTCAATGTACTTCATCTTTTCATGTGTATTGCTTGACTTGTAGTGATCGTGATAACAATCCTTATCTTGTTATTCTTCCATAGGTATTGTTTCTCTTTGAACATATTATCTTCTAAGAAATAGATATGCAAGATATGTACAAAAACTATGTAAACATGGTATATACAAGAATTATGAAGAATATTGTTACCTTGTCTTAGAAGAAGAAGTCAGTTTTATCCTGCTTGGCCTTCTTTGAGGGTTCTCTTTCTTCGACAACTGTTGCTTTGTATGTTTCCTTCTTTTTATTTAACTCAGGACAATGGTTCCTATAGTGACCATATTTTTGACAATTGAAGTGTTGTATCTTTGACATATCCTTTTCTTGAATTGGTTTCTTCCTTGAGCCAAACTTCTTCTTATTTATGAAATTCTTGAACTTTGTTGTGAAAGATTGATCATCATATTTCTTTTGGGATTTATCTTTTGTGATAATCCTTGATTCTTCTTGTGTGCAACAAGTCCAAATTTTTTCAAATGTGGGATACTCCTTTCTTGTGTTCATGCTTGCGGAAAATGCATCTCATGTCTTGGGAAGGCCATTGAGTACTATATTTACCAGTTCTTTCTCTGCAATGATTTCTTCAATAGCTTGTAGTTGATCTCTTAACTAAGATATTCTCACAAGGTATGATGTTATGCTGTCATCATCATTCATTTTCATGTCACAGAGCTCATTCTTTAGACTCATTACTTGTCCAATGTTTCTGATCGAGAAGAGGTTTGTTAGGGAATCATATATCTTCTTAGATGATTCAATATGGGAGATTTAGGGTATCGAGTGGTATTTTATAGAGTCCACTATGATACTCATGGCATTGATGTCATTTTATTTGAACTTCTCCATGACTGCAACGTTCTGAGATTCCTTCTCTTTTCCTTCTTGGAACTATGGTTCCACGATATTTCCTTTCGCGATATCCAACACTTTATTCTTGGCAAGGATGAGGTCAATCCTTGTCTTCCATGCTCTGAAGTTAGAAGCCCCTTCTAACTTGTTTTCTAACTTCATAGAGTAAGTCATGACTTCTTTTACTTGGTCAAACTTTGACTTTGACCAAAAACTCAAACTTGATGTCTTAGCTTGCTAAGAGTACCAGGAGGTGCGCTAGGTTAGGGCATACTAGGCTATCTGGAAATTAGGTCAATCTCTTCACTTAAGGTTCCTCGACAAGAGGGTTAGGTTTTAGTTGCTACAACAAAAAATTGACTGCAACAAAAAAATTGACTGCAACTGCAACTGTAACTGAGAAAATCCTCCCAATGTATCTTCTAGTGGTTAGATTGCCTGAAGATAGTGTGGGCACAGAACCTATTAGAAATAATATATGTGTTGGTTTAACCATAAACAATATAGCAATATTGTCACCCAACCATAGGCCGAAGCCACCCCTGAGCACCTTAACCTTGACATAGAGAAGAATTCTGGTAGAAAATCAATATCCAACCAAGGATAATGCACCAAGCAAAGATAACCAAGACTGATCAGAAAGTCCAACCCAGAAAACCAAAAATTACAGGTTGCAGGAATTGCAGCTGTAGATGCTCCCCAGACTTGCACACTTACCCAGTTTCTGCAGTGCTCACTTGTACATTTTTGTAGTTGCGAGCTGTGTGTACCAAATGAGATCTGGCTTCTTGTATTTATACTATTTTTCCTGAGCTTTCTGGGCCGAATTCTCATTATGGAGGCTAAACACTTAATATTAAATATTTCCTTGAGCCAACTTGTCTTCTAGGGTTATGTTCAATTCTTTAGGGTTTCTTCTTTCTTCTCGGAATATTCTATTGTCATTAGGGATACACATGGAGGTAAATACCTCCCACAACTACCATAATAACAACATGAATTTGGAGCACAAGAAGGATTAGAAAATGGGAATAAGGCTAAAGGAGAAAACCATCAAGCATGACGAGGTAATATATTCCTCTCTCTCTTTAAAATTTCCAGAATTATTTTCCTTCGATTATTATTTCCAATATACACATGGATTTAGGTTTTAGGTTTTGCAGGCATGCAGGCTGACCATTGAAGGCATGTCTAGTTGACCCACATGCATGCGACTAGTTTGATTGCATGCAGTGTGTTTTGGTAAGATTGCAGATTAGGTTTCATATAAATATATCAGTTACCGTGACTTTTAGTCCAAATAGCTCCTATATATCATGCTCATTTGCTAGAATGCCATATAGATTTGTAAGCACCAATGTTTGTTTTCCATGGATGTCTATTACCAATTTACTTGCAGCCCCCCATCCCATTATTATATTGTGTAAATATAATATTTGTTTGTATTGAATACCAAAGAACATACCAAAAACGATTTGGGGAAATATTTGTGACAATAACGAAAGTGAAGATATAAAAGTGACAACATCCAAATTTTCTAAGAGTCAATAATTTTGATTTAACAAAGACACGATCCAAAACTCTGAACCAATTTGAGAGAGCTTGGACCATCACCTTGTTCTTTTCCCATCTTTTCATAAGTTCTTTCAACCTAACAAACCACCATCATTATTTATTAAATATGCTAGTATCATTGCCATGTATTCTTCTAATGACCCCTTGTATCTATCATAGATTTGTATGTTGTGAACCATTGTATAACCATCCACAAGCTCATTTGAAAGTAACTTTTTGCCTTAATATCCTTCTAGGATCCTTCTCAACTTTAAGATACGCTTGTATGAAACATTACAATATGATATCATATTCATTTAATGAATGCCATTGTTTAATATTTAGTGTAATGGATGACATTGTTTAATATTTATTAATTTGTTAATTCACATATTTGTTCAAGTTATATTTCCATTATTATTGGTAATATAACTGGTATTCTATAACCACGAATAAAGTTTGTAACCATAACGAAATAACTGATTATGTTCACGTATTAATACTTGAACATATGTTCAAGTATTAATAAAATAATTGGTAAGTTATTTAAGTTATTAGTCCCTACCGAAGGCATAGAGCGACTATAGCGACTGATAATTCATTGACTTCATATTAATATGTCCTTTGACTATAAATTTTCGCATCATCTGTATTGTTCGTACTATAGAAGTAAAAACATTATTTTATATATATATAAAAAAAACTTATATGTCATCGTCTCATTGGAGAATATATTGGAGGTCTTATTGCTAGCGTCATTATTCCCAATGTTGTAAATGTGTAGATATCCAAATTTTTGAGCTTAGACGCTCTTTTTTAATTTTTATTACATTTTTACTGAAATGTTTACATACCTAAAGTTCTGAGCATGGACATTGTTTTTTAATGTTTTTTTATTATTAGTCCCTGCCGAAGGCGTAGAGGGACTATAGCGATTGCATATTAGTATGTCCTTTGTATTTGTATTGAAATGTTTACATACCAAAGGTTTGGAGCATTGACACGTTTTTTGAGGTGCTTGAATAGGCCTGACAAATTAAATGTTTACATAGTGCGAGGTCCTAAAACAAGCCTGACAACTTAAATGTTTTCATACCGCGAGGCCTTTAAACAACCTGACAGTCTTAAATGTTTACCTAAATAGGCTTCTCAGAGTACATTTTTCCTCGAATTATTTCATACAATGTTGCAGTGAATTTGGACAATATTGTTGTCCACCGCCAGTTGAATAGGCATTGTATGTTTCATACTTCTTCTATGCTTGGAATGCAATTTGGTCATCGTTGAAGATACATACATTGTTTACTGGTTAGGTGGGTGCTTCTTGCTTGTTTGTTCTTCGATTGCTGCTTGTTGTTGTTTGGTTCAACTTTGCAAGGTTGGGGACCTGTGCCTGTGGTTGGACCTGTTGGTGCTTTTTTCTTTCTTTTGATTACTTCAACTTTGCTGAGTTGGCATCCTGCATTCATAGTCGGATCTTTTTTTTTTTTTACTTTGCGGGGTCCAGGTGTTGCACCCACAATTTGACCTGTGCTTTTGTCGTTCATCGTTTTAGAGTAAGTTTCGATGCCATAATTTCATTTTCTATTCCTTCTTTGTTGTTCACTGCTTGCAGTTTGAAAGTAAGAATGTTTGATTATTTCTACTGGCATGCTCGTCATATGCTTCCAGTTCCTTCTATGCATGGGATGTAGTTTGGTAATCATTGGAGATACATATGTTGTTTACTGGTTTAGTGGTTGTTGCTTGTTCGTTGGTTCGTTGGTTCGTCGGTTGCTACTTGTTGTTGTTTGTCTCAAGTTTGCGAGTTTGAGGTCTCGGGGTTGTAGTTGGGCCTGTTCATGCATTCTCGCTGGTTTGTTGCTTGCTGTTTTCTTTTCTTTAGTTTGGATTTGCAAGGTTTGGGTCCTGCGCCAACAGTTAGAGCTATTTTTTTTTTTCAATTTGTGGTGTTCAGGTCCTGTACCCGTGAGTGGACCTGTGGTTCTTTTTTTTTTTCGTGTATGACAAAGTTGATATCTGGTGCCCGTCCTGTGCCCGCCTATCCTGCTCTTAAATTTTGCTCCAAATTTTTTTCCTAGTTTTGGACCGTACCTACATGTCTTTTTAAAATGTTCTTGTAGAGGAAAAGGATACTGAGATGGCGCTACCAAGAGTGGTGTTTCGTGGATTGCAAATTGTAGTATTCAGTTTCTATGCTATTTGGCGTGCAACATTTCTAGCATAATCATTGTGTTCTATCATTCTAGGATACTTCAGTGTTGACATGATACAAAATAGTGGAATAAGAAATGATTGGACAACTTCATGTGCAATTACAATGTCTGTTGTCTTTTTGTTAAAATAAAACATGTGAAAAACACACTTATTAACCATATATGGTGAAATGTGCCCATATCACAATACATCCTCTTTATCCTCTACACAGACTGGTGTGACCATGACTTGTACTTGAAATAAGAGATGTACACCAAAGATATTGCAAAATTGTATTTCCATGTCTCAAAGCATATCTGGATACTTTGCCGCAGAAAACCAAAATCATTTAGCTATGGCCATGCAATTTCTTAATATTTTGTGGCTTGTAATATATTTTGGGTAGGAAAAAATTTATATAATTACAACCATGGATGGAGAAAAGAAAAGGTTCATGTTTCTAAATATCTTTTATTCTATTCGTTGGTTCTCATTTAGTGTATGTACATATTACTTGTTCTCCTCTGCATACCAGCTTCCATTCATGTTCATTGTATTTTGTGCGTTCCCACATTCAAACAAACAAAATAGCTGGAGAAAATGAAGGAGTCTTTACCGCAACGGTGGAAGAGGAGATACAAAAGTACATGCTTGTACCGTTATTTCTTAGTCCATTTTTTTGTATTTCATTTATTGTCTATATACGTGTTCACCTAATTTATTGTATGTAGATATTGCGTACCTTCCTACATAACAACTTATCTTCATGTCCTTTGTATTTTCTATGCCGCTACATTGAAAAAAATTGAACTCTGTTTATTTTTTTTACATGTCTTCCTGCATACTAACTTCCTTCACGTCCATTGTATTTTTCCTGCATTGCTACATTTAAACAAATAGAGTGGTTGGAGAGGACGATGGAATCTTTGCCACGAATGTAGAGGAGGAGTTACAAAGGTGCATGAATCTACTCTTATTTCATATTCCAGTGTTTAGTATTTCATTTATTGTCTATTTATTTGTTCTACTGCTTTGCACCTATTTTACTGTATGTATATACTACATATCTTTCTACATAGTAACTTATTCTCATGTGAATTTTATTCTCTTTGCTGCTACATTGAAATAAATAGAACTGTATTTATTTATTTTACATGTCTTTCTGCATACTAACTTACTTTCATGTCCACTGTATGTTCGGCGTTGCTACATTGAAAGAAACATATTGGTTGGACAGGAAGATGAATTCTTATATGCCACAATAGAGGGGGTTGTGGTACAATTTTCGAAAAGGTATACCAACTATGCTAGTAAATCAAACATACAAAACGGGTCGGTGCATATAATATTGGACTAGAAAATGATGATTTGGAAACAACAGGCCTTTGTTGAGACTTCCCGCTTCCAAACATTGCTCTCCCCATTTATAATTTTTCCACTTTCTATTATCCCTTCCCCCCCCCCCCTCTTCTATACTTAACTTTTCTTATCTACTTCTGCTTCCTAGTTGCTTTGCTTAGTCTTCTTTCTGAAAATGTCGAGGTGCATGGGTTGGCGGACTCACAGGTTCACATTTATAGTCATGCTTCTACCTCATTCCATACTTAGCCACTTTTGTGATCGCGGGTTCCCAGGTTGGTGAGTTAAATATTTTTCCTCTGGCTTCAGAGGTTCCGTGATATACAGATTTTCCATTGTACCCCCCCCATCACGCCCTATTTACTATTACACATTTTTGCAGTAAAAAAATCTGAGACATACAATTTGACCGTCGGGTCCTCATTTTCCTGAGTATCCCTTGACACCGTATTTCGTATTCCATCTCCTTCGACCCTGTATGTGACATTCAAAACAATTATGAAAAATATACAATGCATATGATTATTTAGTCCTTCTGATGTTCATCTACACATGCTTGCATCAGAAAAAGTTGGACTAGTGACATGGCCATGAGCAATTAATCATCGCAAACATCAACATACCGACAAGGCCAAAGGTAGAGATGCATACATTTTGTTCCTCATATGTTTACCAAAACAATATACTCATCTCTTTATTCATCTATGCCATGGTGAATATGCTAATGTCATATGCAACACATACTTTGCAGTTCACAAGAAGTATCAACGAGCACAAGTGAGACACTGAACATAGCGCAAGTTCCGCAGACTAAGAGGTCTAGTTGCAAAACTCTGGCTCCATACTTCATCCAAGTTGTGCGTCTACTTGTACATTTATGCCAGGAAAAAAGAAAACAAAAAAATAAAATTCAGACTACCATTCACATTACTTTTCTTGTTCAAAAAATGTCACCAGGTCTAAACTTGTAACACCCAAAATACTATCAATAGAGGGCTTGAACAACCGTCGAACTGGACAAGTGTTTGTCGGGGACATAATGGTTTTCTATAGCACTTACTTGGACAAGGAAAACAAAACTAGATCGATTATGTGTGTTGACATGACATACACCGAGGCCCTGATGAAAATCACACTAACTATTCCCACATAACTTGTACATAAACATGCAGAAAAGATATTTCTAGGTAATAGGATATCCATTACAAATTTTAATATATTTCCCAAATCAATTTATGACTGTGGTGATTGTGATCGGATTATATCGCTCAAAGAAACAAGTATTGTGGAAAAAATTCCTGCTATTTGTTCAGAATATCATTTTGTCCTAGACACAACTATCAACCAAATTGCATAGAGCAATGAAACTTACCCAATTGGAACCATTGGTGCAGTTGTCACACTTGCGAGAAAATTTGGCTCACAACACATTCTCCATATAAAAGACGAAGAGTCAGAAAACGATAAGGCAATGGTACTGTTCTCCATATCCAGTTTTGTCCTATACTGTTAAGCCCTAAATAGTGGCTCATTACCCCTTAATTGGGGAATATTGCATTAGTAATGTTATTTTATTTATGTCGGCTTGAGTCCATTAGTTGTAATTGTACCTCCTAGTCTCCTATATATACCAAGGAGACATTTTAATTTGGAATCATCTTGTATTTGGAAATTTATGTGGGGTATAAGGAGGTCGTCCCCTCGGAGAGGCTTATTACCTGAAATTATCTCTTTTTCAAGGCGTTGAGTACTTATTCTGATGTTTTTCTATGCTATATTGATATTTGGTTCTTAACATATGGTATCAGAGCTCAAGGTCTTGGGGTTTCATTGCTACATATGAGACATCTTGGCATTTTCACTATAACCTTTTTTTTACAATGTTTCTGAAGGAACGGATTGGATTATATTTAGTAGATGGATCAAGGTATGTTGGGTTAAAATTTCAGCTCCTGATGCCTTATACTTTCGAAGATACAACCTGTGTAAGATAGGGTTCTGGAATCATCATGAATTGAGTCATTGAGGAATTTGTTGGACAACTGAGGGGCGGGGGTGAATAAGTTGTTACCATGCTTAAACAATTATGATTCTTTTAAACTCTTTGCTGAGACACTAAATGATGATCACAATAATGCAGAGAAATAAATAATGGCACATTCAACATCAGTCACTTATATGAGAAACACAGAGACAAATATTTCCTGAGGAAACCCATATAGGGTAAAAAACTCTTTTTCTTTATATGATAAGTAATGGTTACAATCTTTACATTATCATACATATGAGAACCAACTCATAATGAGGCTACAACCTCTGTTTAGCAAGTTGCAACTTGATGAGAGCACCAACTCTCTGTTTTCTCTAGCACCCACTAGAAGGAAGCACCAACTCCCTGGTTTTTCTAGCACCAACTAGAAGGAATCACCAACTCCCTGTGTTCAAGCACCCACTTGAACCTCTGAGGACAACAATCCTCCCTAGCACCTCCCAACCACCCTGAAATATAAATCTTTGCTTCTTAAACTTATTACAGTGATATAATGTTCAACAATGTCTTACCCGACTTATCACTGTTCTGTTGCATTTCGTTGCTCTGTCTGCCTCATTGCCTTTCTGCTCACATCAATTGCGCTGTCTTCTCTTCTGCTTTTTATTCTCTGTGTGCCATCTCCATTCTCTACACAATTCCTCTTTTGTGCTATTCAGTTGCTGCACTCTCCTCCTTCTTCACACCTAAATCACCTTTACCAACAACACTCACAACAACCTCCAACAGCAACAACAACCCCATCTCTTCTCTGTACCGTGTATTTATAGCTTCTGTGCACCTTGTGCATGCAGTGATCGCAATGCCTCTGCATGCTGACTCTGCACCGTTATCCTCCACCTCTCGAGTGCTCTGTCTGATTATCATCGTGACTCTTCAGCTTCTCTGGTGGTTCGCCCTGCGTGTCCAGCATCACTGCATGTTATACTGAGATTCCTCAGTCTCTCTGGCAGTTTTAAGACTCTTCATCTTCTCTAAGACAGTTGAACTCTTGATCTTCATCAACCCTGATCGACAGTTCATGATCTTGGTGAATCAACGGTCCCGATCTCATCGTGATCTCGCATCTCGCTATTCCTTCGTTGGAGATTTTCGTTACTCTAAGTCGCGATAGGTGAGACTCCGAGATGGAGCTCAGATCAACTGTCCACATCTTTTGGTGTATTGACGGTCAAGATCTTATCATGATCTCGCATCTCGCTGTTTATTCGCTAGAGTTTCTCGTCACTCCAAGTCGCGATAAGAGAGACTCAGAGATGGAGCTCAGATCAACGGTCCACATCTTTTGATGTATTGACGGTCAGGATCATTTCATGATCTCGCATCTCGCTGATCCTAAGATGGAGATTTTCGTCACTCCAAGTCGCGATAGGTGAGACTGCGAGATGGAGCTTTATGGTGCTCTGATATTTCGCCACGCGTCCTCTTGATCCAATGGTCCATGATTAAATCGCGATCTCGCATCTCGTGAATCTAGAGATGAATCATCTCACCTCTCCAAGTCGCGATCCACGAAACTCCGAGATGGAGCTGAGATCAACGGTCCACGATCTCGATGATTCTACGGTCCAGATCTCATCGTGAACTCACATCTCGCGATTCCTTTTGACTTTCCAGTCAGTGACATGACGATCTTTCGCCACGTGTCCTCTTGATCCAACGGTCCACGATTAACTCGCTATCTCGCATATCGTGATTCCTTTAACTTTCCAGTCAGTGACATGACGATCTTTCGCCACGTGTCCTCTTGATCCAATGGTCCATGATTAACTCGCTATCTCGCATATCGTGATTCCTTTGACTTTCTAGTCAGTGACATGACGATCTTTCGCCACGTGTCCTCTTGATCCAACGGTCCACGATTAACTCACTATCTCGCATCTCATGAATCTGGAGATGAATCATCTCGACTCTCCATGTCGCGATCCGCGAAACTCCGAGATGGAGTTGGATCAACGGTCCAGAACAAAAATTTGATTTGACGACTGTGATTAAATCGCGATATCGCATATTGTGAAATTGACATTCCTGATGTCAAGTGACTTTGTCATTTCAAAGTCCCGATCCCCGATACTCTGCTAACATCACACGTGGTTTGACATGTGTTAAATACTGCCACGTGTCACTCTGATTCATGACTTACATGTGCCTGAAGTGTTGAATCTTCCTGACACCTGTCATTACCTGGTTATTCCATGTGTCCCTAGCTGACGTGGTCTGCTGTCGTGAGTTGGATCGACGGTCTAGATCACATGTTGATTTGACGGTTCAGGTTCAGTCGGGATTTCTTTCATCGCAATTTTGGGGTTTCTGTTGTAATTGTTCACGGGACTCATGCAACTCCAATTCCTGATTAGCCGATGAAGCCCTCCTGTCGAGCTTCTCCCGGTGGAGCTCGATTGCTGCCACGCATCCACACGAATGGATGGTCCAGATCCTGTCGGGATTTCACGACTGCTGCTATCCTAATGCACACGACCTTGAGAACTCCGATTTCCTGATGGCTGATATCCCGATGCCTGTCGGGACTTCTTTCCTCTTGTTCACGGGGACTTATCCTTTGTGCAACTTCCACAGATCCGACGACTATCAGCAACCCTGTACCAAATCCAACAGCTCTCGTTGCGTTGATTATTCACTGCTTTCGATCATTCACCTCTCTGAACTTGTCTTCTGTTGGCCTATCATCTTCACTGTTGTACTTTCCATCAATGAAAAGCATACGCTATCTGTTAAACATTTACCAACAATATCCCCCTTTGGCATTGATGGCAACTAAGGCACCTGAATTCTTTTCTCCCCCTTTGACATCAATGTCAAAGAAGAGACATGCTCCCCCTGAGCTCTTGCAGTAAATTTAGGAGGCATTAGATAATCAAACAATACAAATCTCCCCCTAACAAGATGGACTCTTTTAGGTATGAAACGAAATGACACCCAGCTTCTGTCTGAGATATTCAAACGGTGTCTTGGCGAGGGGCTTAGTAAAGATG
>JASDQU011403878.1:81950-98125 GCA_032191745.1 Picea mariana
TTTTTTCAGGCCTAGTTTTGGGAAGATGATTTTATTAAGTTGGTTTCGGACAAATAGGATCACCTCTCCCCCAATAAGCCAAAACCATTGATGGTCCAATTTGGAGAGAACCTAAAAAATTCAAGATTTCCATTAATTATTGGCTTCTGATATGGAAGGAAAACAAACAAAGGGAATTAAAATTGATTGAAAGCGACATATCATCTCTCCATAGTCATATAGAATACATGTTGCTTAGCCTTATTCAACTTGACGAACTGAAGATTCTAGAGAATAAGAGAGGTGATTGGATTAAGAAGGAAGAAAAAATGTGGAGATTCAAGAGTAGAGCTCTCTGGATTGAGGTTGGTGTCAACAATACAATTTTTTTTCACAGTTTTGCTACCATTGAAAGAATATCAACACAATCTAGAATACAAGAGACAATGAGGGTCTCGTGTCATCCTCCTTCAATGAGAGTGCTAGAAATTTTTAAAATATCTTTAGTGCACCAGTAGGATGTCCAATCCAGGAGATCTTGGAAGTTGTGATCAAATTCCCCCGGGTCTTTTCTAATGAGATGACCCAATCCCTGGTGGAAGAAGTCTCAGAGGATGAATTAAAAACTACCTTGTTCTCTATTCAAAGTGGCAAGAGTTTGGGTCATGATGGTTTTCTAGTCGAATTTTATAAAATATTCTATGAGTTGATTAAGACCAATCTCCTCCTGATGATTCGTGAGTCTCAACAGATCGATCAAGTGCATGGGGAATTCAACACTAATTTCATCTACCCTATTCTCAAAAAAGATAATTCAGAATTGTTCAGGGATTCTAGGCCCATTTCCTACGCTAATGTCTCCTACAAATTGATCTTGAAGATCATCGATATACGCCTCTGCCCTATGTTGAGTGAGATCATCAGTGAGGAAAAATTTGGTTTTCTTCATAATAGACAGATCCATGATGCAGTTTCAATCTCATTAGAAACCCTTCACTCTATAAAAAATAAAAACCTCAAGGTTGTAATGTCCCCTTCCAATTGATCATAACATAGCATGACTCAATAGCCTATATGACTCTCATAGGCTATAGTTTGTTGAGATTTTCTTGAGCAGTTAATAGTATACAAAATTCTTTAATTATTTGGCACATTAATTTCATATAGGATCATTGAAAGAGAGACAATCACAGTAAATATAGTAAACACTAATTTATCATTGGAAACCCTCTTGGGGGAGAAAACCAAGTAACTTCTTCAATATTGATTCATCAACCAAGTACAATGCTAATACAATGCCAGAAAACAGTTAAACAGATAACCCTAGTTGTTGCATCTTCTTCTCCTCCAAGGATAACAAGATTTTCCTTGTGTTATGAGTGTGAGATGAGTGTGTCTCCAAATGATGCATATGGCCTCCTATTTATACAATATGAATCGCCCTCTTAACATGTTAGGGTCGACTTGTACAAAAGTCACTTTTCTAATAATACATTAGCCACAATGGGGCCAACTTTACAAATACAATTTAATATTATGCTTTTAGGGTTTTTACATGATCAAATACAATGGGAAGAATATATTTCATGGCTACACAAACTTCAACACTCCCTCTTAACAAGGAAAGTATTATTTTGGCACGTGTATACACTTTGACCATTGACTTATTGACTTTCATGATCTATACACCATAAGAAGTTCAACAACCACAGCATGCATCTAGGGAATTATCACATGTAGCATCTCTCTAGTGGGAACAGAATTATGGGACTTTCAACTAGCTCACATGGGGTCATCGAGCTCACACAGAATATGGATCAACGACCGTGACTCGCTAGCTCACACAGAAAATGGAATCTATGAACACTCACCAGCTCACATAGGATTTGGCATCTAGTTCTCACATAGGATCATCCAGCTCACTCACATGGAGTCTAGATCAATGATCACTCATGTGCATAGGGTCATCCATCTCACTAATGTGGATTATGGATCGATGACCACTCATGTACATAGGGTCATTCATCTCACTAACACAGAGTTTGGTTCAACGACCACTTATGTAGAACTAGGTAACTAGCCTAAAGCTATCCCTTCTAGTTGGCACACCAGGAATCCATCTCACACGGATCCTGGGCATGTAATCAGGAGGGTTAGGAAATGTAGTGTGCACACACTACCCATATAGTTTACACATAACTAGGAATCATTCAACCACACAATTGGTACACTAGCTCGAAAGTTAGGTAACTATCATCTCCAAAGGCTCAGAATACTACTGACCTTATGCGAGTTCATGATAATTGGTGCCACAACTAGTAAATTTTCTGTGAGTGATTGCTATGTTTTTGCCACACTCTGCATGTTACTGCCCCTTGAGTCGCATCATCACTCCCTCTTACTAGGGAGGTTTTTCTGGACCACGCCAAGCTTGTCCCTCAAGTACTCAAAATTCACTCATGACAGAGACTTGGTCAACACATCTTCTACATGCTCACCTGTAGCCATATACTAGATCTTCAAAGCTCCTCTCTGTACCTTATCTTCGATATAATGGTACTTGATCTTGATATGCTTTTACTTGTCATGAAACACATGATTCTTTGACAACATTACGCGACTCTATTTTTCACAATAGATACAATCCACCTCTAACTCGAGATCAAAAATCCCTGCAAATAACTTTTGAATCCACACGGATTCGCTACTAGATGAACATGCTACTATATGCTCTACCCCGATCGTATTGAGTGCCACACTAGTCTGCTTCATGTTGAACCATGCAATCACAGTTGATCCCAGACTGAAGCAACATCCAGATGTACTCTTCTGATCTATGACACTACCGGCCCGATATATCAACATAACCTTGTAGTCTTATCTCATGATCTGAAACATATATGATCCCATAATCAATCATACCCTTCAGGTACCTCAACACGTGTTTTTCTGCAATCAAGTGAACACTTCTAGGTTCCACCATATACTGAATCAATGTGTTCACCACAAAACATATATCGAGTTGTGTGTTTGTTAAATACATCAATGAACCAATAATATGTCTATACCTGGTGACATCCATTGTCTCTGAAGATGTATCACTCAATAACTTCATATTTTCCACCATCAGGGTAGGCATGGCCTTACAATCCATCATTCTGAATCTCTTCAGAATATCTACAACATATTTTCCTTAGTTTAAGAAAATATCATTTGGTCTCTACCATACCTATAGACCTAAGAAATATTGCATCATACACAGGTATTTCATCTAAAACTATACATCAATATTCCTCTTGCAATCATCGATGATCTTCTTATCCTTTGTTAGAAACAGGTCATCCACATATAACAGTAATATCACTGGAGCACCGTCCACAACCTTGTAGTAAAAGTTGGAATCTGCTTTACTCTTGGTAAATCCCAAGCTCATCACAAAACTATCAATTATGTCATACTATGCCCTAGGTGGTCGTTTCAATCCATATAAGGATTTCTTCAATCTACACACATGTGACTGCATGTCATGTGTCTCGAAACCTTGTGGATGCCCCACATACACTTCCTCTTCTATCACACCATTCAGGAAAGTTGTCTTCACGTCCATCTGGTGTATCTTTCACTTCATTAATGCAGCTATAGAAATTATGGTTCTAATCGAAGTGTATCTCTCCACAGGAGAAAATGTCCCCTCATCATCTATTCCTTCTTTCTGGGAGAAACAACGAGCCACAAATCTTGCCTTATATTTCTCGATACTGCCATATGTTGAATCCTTTGTCTTGTAGATTCATTTTGAAGTCATTACTGACTTCACTTTTGGTCTGGGAGCCATGTCCCAAACATCATTCTTCAACATGGACTAGTACTCCTCAATCATGGCATCCTTCCATTCTTTCTTCTATGTAGCCTCTTCATATCAGGTAGGATTTTCATTAATGATGTCACTTAACAATGCCACGTAACTAGAATATGGTTTTGGTTTCTTTCTTTCTCTGAAATTTCCATCTAGAGAACCATATTTCTCTACATCCTAAATATTCCCACGAGCCCAAGTTGGCCTTTTCTTCTCTAGAGGTGGATCTACAGGTATTTGTGATTCCGCCATATCATGATCAAATGGAATATGTTCTTCCGGTACAACATTTGTATCTGCAACTCTAGGAGCTTTAGGATCCTCATAATGGACCTCATTTGTATGAGTCTTCCTTGATCTATTGAAGGTTGCATCCTCATCAAAGGTGACATATATGCCAATATCAATATGCATGTGACCAAGGATGTAGACTCTATATTCTTTCGATGTCTCATTGTATCCAACAAATATTCCCTTCTTGCATGAAGGGTATAGCTTTGGTCTCTTATCCTTGGGAACATGTACATACACTGGACAGATAAATATCCTCAAGTGGATGACTTCTGGATTTTCTCATGAAAACATTTCTTTTGGTGTCTTGTTCCCAAGTACAGGGTGAGGTGTTCTGTTATGTACATATGCAACAGTCCTATTTGCTTCTTCCCACAATCGCATTGGTAAGTCTTGATCATGAATCATGGCCTTTACTGCTTCCATTATTGTTCGTTTCTTTATTTCTATAGTACCATTATGCTTGGGATTGTAGGGAGTAGTGATCTCCCTCTTAATCCCAACCTCTCTGCAGAATGCTTTGAATTCATCAGAGTTGAACTCTCCTCCATTATCTGACCTCAAGACCTTTATCTTCCTTTCAACAAGATTTTCTACAAGGGCCTTGAATTCCTTGAACTTGTTGAACACTTCACTTTTTGCTTTCAAGAAATAAATCCATGTCTTACGTAAGTAATCATCAATAAATGAAACATAGTATACATACCTGCTAGATGATGTGGTTGAAATTGTTCCACATACATCGGAGGGCACAATGTCCAATACTTCTTTGGATTTGTTATCACTTCTTGGAAACAGACTCTTCACGTTCATGCCTTGTGCACATTTCTTGCATACGTCATCATGGTTCACCTGAATCTATGAAAAAATTGTTACCATCTTTCTCATGATTGGTAGTTCCTCGTAATGTATGTGACCAAGTCTTCTATGTCATTTCTCACTTGGATTCATTGTGTTATGTATTAGAGTTGAATCTGAGTGTCCCTTCAATTTGTATAGACCTACTTCTTGGACACCAATCACAATTGCATCATCAATAGTCTTTCCTCTAGGCCACATGAGAACTTCACCATATACAAAGGAAACTCTAAATCCTTTCTCTTCCAATGTTGAGATGGAAAGGATATTTTTCTTCAAACCAGGTACATACAATACATATTTCATCTTCATTGGTTTTCCATAATCCAGCTTGTAGGAAGCTTCTCCTACTCCTTTAATTGGATATTGATAGTCATCTCCAAGATTCACCTTATGAGGTGAATCCTTCTAAATCAAGTTTGAAAGAGAATTCTTGTGACCAGTCATGTGCTTGGAAGCACCATTGTTAATAAGCCATGTGTCACTTCCATGAGTGATTGTTATTGTTAGAGATGATATCATAAGGTATGGTTCATCATCTTTTTCTATTATCTTCTGATCAGGTTCATCATCTTCTACAGCATGAGCATGATGTCTTTGATACTTTCTTTTACTGATTGAATTTTTTTCTTGGAAACAATCTCCTACAATGTGTCCCGTCTTTTGGCAGCTAAAACATTTGTAACTTGAATAATCCTTTTGATCCTTTTGAGTCTTTTGTGGATTTTGGAATTTCTTGTGGGAATGAACTTATTTCTTTCCCTTTCCTTTTCTTGCATGAGCTGCAAGCACTTGATCATCATTATTTCCCAACTTCTCTTCTCTTGTCACTAATCTGGCTTCTTCTTGAGTGCAATCCTCCCATAACCTACTAATATTTGTTATCTTTTTTTTGGAACAGATACCTTAAATAAAATATTCCCAAGACTTTGGGACACCATTTAATGTGGTCATTACTATTTCAACTTCTTCAACTGAGTCTCCAATGGATTCAAGTTGTTCTTTGATCTAAGACACTCTTTTCAAGTAAGATTGGATGGTTTGAGAACTTTTCATCTGCACATTCTTGAGTTGTGTCCTCAAGGTCATATTCCAGTTTATGTTCTTTCCTTCATATAGATGGGATAGTGCATAAAACATTTGTTTTGGAGTCTTCAACGATGATACATGAGAGATCAAGTGATCCTTGATAGAATATGCAATGATCCTCTTTGATTTAACAAGGTTCTTCTTGTGCTTTTATTTAGCCTCATCTCTCTCTGGCTCTTCAACTTCATTTTCTACAAATCCTTCTAGATCATTCTCTTCCAGAATGAGCACTACTCTATACTTCCATGCCTGGAAGTTATCATCTCCTTCAATCTTCTCATCAAGATTGGTACTGGAGTTCATCCTTCCCAAAACAACGAAAACAATATTGAAACTTTGAAAAATATGGCTTTATATCTTACCAGAGGGTGCGCTATGCCAAGGTGAGCTTTTGTCTCAAAGATTTGTTGCAACTGAAAAAATGTCTAGATCTAGGGTTTTATGAGGAAACCCTAATTTTCTACTTGAGAATTTTGTAGATATGATCCAAGGAAAAGGTGTGCCCTCCTTATGTGAGTTTATTTATGTACTTTGTTTTACATACGTCCTTCATAAAATGGGTGATGTCATCACTTAGGGTTTCATGCAGAAACCCTAATTTTCCAACACTACAAAACTGAAAAACTAATATGTGGGAAAGATGTGTTAAGCCAAGGCAAGTCTTCTTGAAGCCTTATCTTTCCTAGCAATCTCTTATTAGACTATGAACTGGCTTCTTTCAAGGTAGCTCTGAAACCATGTTGAGCTTTTACTTAAGTAGTTAATAGTAGACAGAATTATTTAATTATTTAGCACATTAATTGCATATAGGATCACTGAAAGAGAGACAATCACAATAAAGACAGTAAACATAGATTTATCCTGGGA
This sequence comes from Picea mariana, assembly GCA_032191745.1. Taxonomy (NCBI): domain Eukaryota; kingdom Viridiplantae; phylum Streptophyta; class Pinopsida; order Pinales; family Pinaceae; genus Picea; species Picea mariana. The sequence continues at coordinate 88,891 of JASDQU011403878.1, forward strand.
AACCTACTTGGGGGGAAAAATCCAATAACTTCTTCAGTATAGATTAATAAACCAAGTACAGTGCCAATACAATGCCAGAAAAAAAATAAACAGATAACCCTAGCGGTTGCGTCTTCTTCTCCTCCAAGGATAGCAAACTTTTTCTTGTGTTATGAGTGTGAGATGAGTGTCTCTCCAAATGAGGAGTATGGCCTCCTATTTATACAATATGAATTGCTCCCTTAACATGTTAGGGCCAACTTTTGCAAAAGTCACTTTTCTAATAATACATTAGCCACAATGGGTTTAGGGGTTTTACATGATCAAATACAATGTGAAGAATATATTTTGCAACTACACAAACTTCAACATAGTAAAAAAGGAAAAAGGGATTCAATGAGGTTTATTTAGTGCCAAACCCTAAAGTGACATTAAATAAAATAAATAATTATATTTAAATGAAATTGGAGGGAAATTAAGTGACAGTTTGATTTGGTCAAAAAGAGGGAAAGATATAGAAGGCTCGAAGGAAGGATAAATAGAGAGGTAACCCCTTTCTTTGGCATTATGATCTAATTATTTATTGTATGGTACTTTTGGAGTTGTTGTTTCGTTAGGGTTTAAAAAACCCTTCCATTGTTGGTATGGTCTCGATGGTGCAATATCCACCCTAGCTAGGCAAGGAGGAGGATCCAACCGGGATCTTCACTTGATTTACATTGTGTGAATTGGGTTCTTCTTACAGAGAGAGTTTGGAGTTGTAATGGCTTATGCAGAGCATTCACGACATTTCTTGGAGGAGATCAGATGTATGCTCGGCAGGCGATGGTATGGTTTTGAGTAACATTAAAAGAAGGCATTCTCGCGGGTTGAGCACGGAGTGTCCCATGAGACCCCGCATGTTTCCCAACCTCTTCCCACGAGACCCTGATGACCTAGAGTTGCAGGTACGGAGGTTGGACCAAAACAATAGAGGTGTTCGTGAGTAGATCGAGTTCATACCAGTGAGGGTCGACAGTCAGAGGAGGATTCCTCACTATTTGAGAAGATTTGGCATCGTCACCAAGTTCTTGTTTGTTCTTTGTCATTAGATGATGCAGTTTCTTTGCAACCAATAGATCTGTGTGTTATGAGGGTATAGAAGATTTTTTTACAGCCAATAGATATATTTGTATTGTTTTAATTGGTTTCTCCATTCATAATAAAGATGCCATGGCTATCTTCTTTATTCTATGTGTAATGGGTGCTTGAGATGTTTTGATCTTCTTATCTTGGAAACATATGCAAACTATTTGTAAGGAACTTCCAACAGCATTAATACAACGTGTTTGATAAAATTATTCAAAGAGAAAAAATACCTTGAGAAACAAACAAATTTTCCTATCTATCCTATTTGGGAACATTGCAATGGTATCATAGTTGTGTTTCTACCAACCTGTAATTTCTAGGAGGAAGGGACGTGGAGGATCATCCTTTCGAGAGTCATCAAAAAGAAAAAAAGAAGCAAACAAAATAGAGTGAGATCCATAAGGAGGTATGGGGAACCATGGTGAGGACATGACCCTACAGCTATTGGAGTCCATAGTTGATGGACAGAAATAAATGGCCACATAGAAGCGACATTTTACGCAGTTCCTAGCACAGTTCCTTACCGAAAACTAGATGAATCAAAACTGAGGGGTCAATAGGAACCATGTTGAGGGTAGTAATTCCCATATTCCCGCACAGAGAGTCCTATAGGTAGAAAGTAGAAAGGTACCCATACCACTGCTATCACCATTCCTTAAGAAGAATCTTATGGGAAAACAGGAACAACGGGATCTAGTTGGCAAGGTCAAATCCTACCTTGAGGAGTATCAGGCACTAGAGGAAGAGGCACGGGAAAACATGTCTTACATTGACTACTGCAACCTCAGAATGAGGAACAAGCCTAGGATGGGCCAAAGGCAATAGAATTTTTACCTTCTAATCAAGATAGGGAAGGGAAAATTCACACCTTATGACGGATCTGCCAAGAGTATGGACATAGCATGTGTGCACAATTTGGACACTTACCTCCATACTAACCCGATGATGGAGGTAGAGGCAATCAATTTTTCCAACCTACACTTGGAGGGAGAAGATAATGAGTGGTGGTACCATGGGCAGGTAATGTTGAGGAATTCCAACATCACATCATATATGGACTTCACCCAAAGGTTGATGGATAGGTTCGATATGAAGGACTCTGAGATCCATTTCAGGGAACTGGTGCAGTTGAGGAAGACAGACACACCAAAGGCATATGTCACTAATTTTCATAGAATCGATGTCATGGTAACTGATATTTCTGAGTATAGGATGGTAATGTTATTCACTAAGGGCTTAGTTGAACCCTTGATAGGTTGGGTAAAGGCCTTTATACCAACCACACTACATGATTCCATCATGAAGACTCGGGATATGGTAGACAACATCCAAGAAGGCACCAGTGAAAACATTTATTCCACAAAAGAGTCAGGTGTCAAAACCTCCCCAAAAGACATGGATAGGGAAGGACAGGTTGGATGATGAGACTCAAAGTGAACTAAGAAAGAACTAGCTTTGCTACAGTTGCAAGGAGTCGTGGGAACCAAGCCATCTATGTATGGGTAAAGGTATCGTCCATTATATTGAGGTAGTTTCCAACGAAAAGGATGACGAAGGTGATGAGGTAATTGGATAGGAGAATGGTGAGCCATTACATGCTACAGAGCATGCACCATTGCAGGAAATATCCAAGGGAGTAACCATTGCAAAACTTTCAGGAGTTCCTAAATATTACACCTTCAGGGTCAGGGGCATTGTGCAGGGGAAGAGAGTTACACCATTGGTGGATGGGGGGGGCACCCACAACTTCATTAATGTTACACTTGTCACTAGGAGATGAATCCCTGTGGAGGATTTCGATGGATTCAATGTGGTAGTAGCATACGGGTACAACATGAAATGTACTCAAAGGATCAGGGGATTAGAAGTAACATTGGGAAATTATGCATTGACAGATGAATTTTATGTCGTGGATTTAGCAGATACTCATGTGGTGCTAGGAGTTCATTAGTTGTACTCATTGGGATATATCCGCATGAATTAGCATGACATGAGGATGGTGTTCCAGGACAAGCGTGGACAACGATTCATCCTAAGAGGTATGTCAACAGATGCCCCCAAGATCATGTCTAACCAGTGCATGGAGGCCCTCTTTAGACACAAGGACATGGCTTGCGTAGTAGAGTGCCTGGTCACCATGAAGAATCCATCACAAGATTGCCATAATTACCCTATTGATATCCAAGAATTACTTGGAAATCATGAAAGAGTGTTCGAGCCATTTCTACTAGGGAGACCACTTGACAGAGGATTTGAGCATGTCATAGAGCTAGAAAAGGGGTCGAAGCCCGTGATCACCACTCCCTGCAACCATCTGAAGAGATTCAAGGATGAAATAGAGAAGGCCATAAAGGAATTTCTACAAATGGTACATATCATGCCTAGCTCTAGTCATTTTTCTTCGTCAGTTGTGCTAGTGTTAAACATCAAAATGCCACACTTAAGTATCTCACCCTAAGTGTCGCAAGTGTCGTATGCACCTTGGTAAGTGTCGTATGCACCTTACTAAGTGTCGTATGCATTGTTCTATTTGTTTATATGTGTTTTAACCCCTTGAAACCATCAAGGAACGTTTTCCACGATCCCTAAGACATATTGAAGGAAGAAACCCATCATTTCAAGGCCAGAAATACACTTTTTACTTGAAAAATCGACCATTTTGGGGAATTTTTGAAGGGTAGCGCCCTCTTGGCCATGTTGGGGGAGTGATACCCCATAGATCAACACTCCCTTTACCTTATTTAGAGAGTGTTGATCTAGGATCAACGATCTGTATCTAACTATAAGGGAGCGTTGATTTTGGTTAGAGGAAAATTTGGAGAATCCCCCCTCTTTCTGAAGCCCAGCTCTTGGAGATGAGGTTGGTTTGGATTGAATGTTATCCTATGGAACTATCCTAGGATCAGATCCTAACCTAAAGGATTCATATCCTCAACTAATCCCCAAATATACTCATGGTGGTTGAGCCTCCCAAGCCTATAAAAGGAGGTCATTCCAAGGTGAAGAAGAGGCAGACAGAGATATCAAATTTATGATCCTGGGATTCATGCAAGGGTTGGACAAGGAGGATTTGGAGAGGCTGCTACAACACCATCTGAATATTGTAAGTGTCTCTTTAAAGTTCTCATCAATATACTTGGTCTATTTCCTTCTAATATGTGTTTACATGTATTTTTCTATGCTCATTCTAATCCTTCATAGATAGATCAATTTTGTCTAATCCATTAGAGTAGGAGATAGTTGTTTGTCTTTAGTCATCCATCGCAGGTACTATTCGAAACTCGCGGATTGGAGAAGTGTGGACAAACTTCGAAAGTGAGGTACATCATATTATCCCTCTTACTCAGTCTCTTTTTCAATGGACATAATTAATCTATAGGAATGGTAGTGACCAAAATTAGTTTTTTGTCTTGGTAGAGGGGTGCAACCAAAGTGGTCGATCTGGTTTCATTATTGATCGATCCCACTCCTCATTCAAAGAGTGAGGATGTCACTCGGGTCTACCTTGTTAATATTGATTCACTTGGACAAGGGGGCACTCTGCTCATCCCGATGGCACCCACTTCAAGCAATCATATGATTTCTATTAATTGGAATCAGTTGACAGAACATCATCTTCCTTATTACATGACTTTCCAAATCATCGTGTAGGTTTGTGATAGGAATATTCCTAACACTATAATAGATGAAGGTGCTTATGTTAGCATCTTATCCGCAAATGCTTGGCAAGCTTTTGGTTCCCCGCAACTTGCACCCGTGACTCTGAATCTATTGACCTTTGACAGAAGAGTTAGTCAACCATTAGGGATCCTTCCTCAGTTTCTAGTTACTTTAGGAGGAAAAATGGTCTACGTTGGTGTGATGGTAGTTCACGACCCCTTGGACTTTAACCTTCTCTTCGGGTGAGACTATGTCTACGTTATGAGATATTTTGTGTCCACTCTCTTTCAAGTGATATGTTTCCCTCACAATGGAAACATAGTAACGATTGGCCAGCTTTCATTCATTGACCCTCATCTGATGGTCAACCATCCACCTTCCCTGAATGGTCCATACATGCCAGTGGAGTCGCCAAATTCTATAATCCAAACGAAAGTTCACCTGTCCGTAGGGGAATATTTCCATAACAATTGGTGAAGAAGAAAGATGGAACTATGAGAATGTGCATAGACTACAAGGCACTAAACAAGAATACTATCAAAAACTAATACCCAATACCCAGGATTTATGAGTTGATCGATGAGATTCATGGGGTAGTGTACTTTTCAAAGGTTGATCTGCGATCTGGATATCACCAGATTCGAGTCAGAGAGGAGGATATCCATAAAACAAGATTCAGTGTCAATATGGGCACTATGGGTTTCTATTCATTCCCTTTGGGTTGACTAACGCACCAACTACCTTTCAATCATGTATGAACCATATCTTCAAAAAATAGTTGAGGAAATTCTTACTGGTGTTCTTTGACGATGTTTTGATCTACAACAAGATGTGGGAGGAGCATCTAAATCATGTGGATGAGATTCTCACCATTATGGAGTAGTCGCCTTTTGCCAAGGAGGAAAAGTGTGAGTTAAGGTTGACAGAGATCCTCTATCTGGGGCACGTGATTGGTGTTGAGGGAGTAAAGGTGCATTAGGAAAATATCCAGACCATCTTAGACTGGCCTACCCCTAGGACACTCACATATTTGTGAGGATTCTTCGAGATATGCAGCTATTACAGGCGTTTTGTGAAAGGATTTTCACAAATGGTTGCACCATTGATAGACCTCACCAAGAAGGGGGTGTTCCAATGGTCAAAGGAAACACGGGTAGCATTCAAAAGAATGAAGAGGGTGATGAGAACTTGCACAGTATTATCACTCCCATATTTCACACAACCTTTTGTCCTAGACTGTGACACATCCGATGAAGGGATAGGAACAATATTGACGCAGCACCAACACTCGATAACTTTCAAGATCCAAAATTTAAGGGAGCCTGAGAAGCTCTATCTGATCTATGATAAGGAGATGTTGGCCATCATGCATGCATTGGCCAACTTTAGACAATACTTGGTAGGAGGATGCTTTGTGGTTAGGGATGACCACAATAGATTGAGATATTTCTTGGAGCAGTGGGACCTGAATGAAAGGAAACAAAAATGGGTGAATAAGATGCAGGCATATGATTTTGACATTGAGTATGTAAAGGGGAAAAATAATATAGTTGTTGGCGCCTTATCCAGGAAACATGTAGCCTTCTCCATGACAGAGATCTCAACAAACTGGAATTCCATTCTCTTGGTGGAATATTCCAAGAATACCTTCATTTGTGAGTTGATGGAGGGAAGTATTCAAGATGACAGGTACAGGGAAGTGGATGACATTATCTACTACAAAGACAGGATCTATCTTGTCCCTAAGTCCACACTCAAGGATGATATTTTGAGGGAAGTACATGATGCACCACTGGCAGGGAGCCAAGGGTATCTGAAGACCTACAAGCAAGTGAGGGAGAGATTCTCATGGAAGGGGCTCAAGGGGGATGTACTTCGTCATATTAGGGAGTGTATGACTTGCTAGTAGAACAAGTTAGAGTTCACACATCATGTAGGATTTCTTCAACCATTGCTTATCCTAGAGAAAAATTGGGTTAAAATTTCCATGGACTTCATCACTGGATTTCAAAATGTGCAGGAAAGGGACTGTATCTACGTGGTAGTGGACAGATTGACTAAATATGCACACTTATTTTCCATTCCTATAGAGTACAACGCATCTCAGGTAGAAGATATATTCTTCAGGGAGGTGTTCAAAATCCATTGTCTTCCAAGGAACATAGTCAATGATTGAGATAGAAGGTTTCTCAACGCGTTTTTGCAGGAGCTATCCAGGTTATCAGGGATAGAGATGACACCTAGAACTAGCTATCACACCCAGATAGACAGACAGAAGGAGATAGTAAACAAATGGATCAAAGAGTACCTGAGGAACTATGTGTCAGGGTAGCAACGAGCATGGATAAAGTAGTTGCATCTCGAGGAGCATTGCTACAATACCACTCATCACATGTCCATCAGGATGAGCTCATTCAGGGAATTTTATGGCTATGATGCTCCATATTTCATGGATTTTTCATTTGGGGAGAGCAAATCTCCCAAGGCCAAATACTGGTTGCAGGAAAGTCAGGACATCTTGAGTGTCCTAAAGGAGAATTTGGAGGCCGCTCAAAATTAGCAAAAGATGTACGTTGATAGGCACAGGGTAGAGCACATCTTAAGGTTGGAGATCTAGTCTTTCTCAGCTTGCATCATTACGGACAATCATTGTTGAAGAAGAGTGGTGCAGAGAAGTTGAAGCCTCACTTTTAAGGACCCTACGGAGTAATTAGGAGAGTTGGGGAAGTAGCATACGAGCTAGAGCTACCAAAGGGTAGTAGGATCCACAACACCTTCCATGTATCCTGCCTCAAGAAGGCATTGGGATAACAGGTCACTGTTTCGATAGATATTCCTCCACTAGATGAGGAAGGGCAGTTGGTTCTATCTCCCGAGAGGATTGTTGATGTCAGGGAATGGAGGTTGAGGAGCAAGGTCATTCGGGAATACTTGGTTGCATTGAGAGGATTTCCCACATAAGATGTTACTTGGGAAGGAGAGGAAATATTACAACACCTTGATCTGGAATTGCTTGAGGACAAGCAATCTTAGGAAGGGACCTGGCACATTAGTGTGGAAGGAATTTGTTGATGTATTTCCGTTGGTCGGGACCTGGATGACCTAGAAGGTGGGAAACAGTCGTATTATTCATCTTGGAGAGCACTCATGGCTTGGAGCGGGTAACCACTATAGATTATCATACCCTTTGATTTGCGCCCTTAGAGACCTTGGTCACTTGTACCTCTATGATGCCTATGTCAATCATCCACAACCGAGAAGGAGAGAGGGATGGAAATCCGTGAACAGTCTCGGATTGTCAGATGATCTTGCAAATGAATAGAACTCATATATTGGATTGTTATGCAGAAATTTCATGAAAACCAAACCACTCTGTAAATTCAAAGCTCCAACAAGATGTACAGTGACTATGTGGCTGGCCCTTAACAATAAATTGATGACATGGGACAACCTCCAAATGAGAGGTTGGGTGGGCCCTAGTAGATGCCCATTGTGCAGATCCCAGGACGAAAGGTAACTTGCGCATCATATCCGTTGTATTATTATCCCAGGAGGAAAGTTTGCTGCGTGGAAAGGTCGCTGCGTGTCCGCGCATAATATCCGTTGTATTATTATCCCAGGATGAAAGGTAGCTGCGTGTCAAGGAAGGAGACAAGAAATTGGAGCAATAAAAAAACGATTAAAGATTTGGAAGTATCGTGACATTGTTCACAAGTTTCGATAAATAATATAGTAGAYTTAAMGGAATGCGATGAGAAATGGAACAATMCAGAAAGTCTGGTATCGTTAAAGATCTGGAAGCATGGCCACATTGTTCACARCTTTCTATAATTTTATGAAAAAAGATTTGTGGTTTGACAGCAATTATGGACGCATGTGATCTCGGTCCCGATTCTTACGTACACTAATGAATATAAAAAAATCGGTTTCGCTTTYYATAAATATAATAAAATCCCTTCACTAYCCTAAGCCTTTCATAAAGGAATCAATCCAACTCTCCCAATTGCCAAAAATATAGTCAACTGGATCATCCCGAAAAAATGGCATCCAACAATGGATGTGAAGGTGAGATCGAGCTTCCGTTGATTGATCTTTCTCTGCTGAATCAATCAGATCTGCAAGCGAAAGGATCAGACAAGCCCATGAGTAGTCCATTACTGGAAGTGGTCAGCAAAATCAGAGAAGCATGCCAAGAATGGGGATTTTTCCGTGTGATAAATCATGGAATTGAAGCCGAGGTGATCCAGAGAATCGACTCGGCTGCTCGGGATCTATTTGCACTGCCAACGGAAGTGAAAGAAAAGCTCAATGCCCCCGATTATTTGAACGGTTATACAGGGCGTTCCGCTGCATCTCCATATAATGAGGGATTGTGCTTCCCCAAAGTGGTGCTTTCCGATTCAGTCCATCGAATTTCTGACTGCTTGTGGCCTGAGAAAAATCCGGAATTCTGGTACTTCGGTTTTTC
>JASDQU011403879.1:20126-32311 GCA_032191745.1 Picea mariana
ATATATATATATATATATATATATATATATATATATATATATATATATATATATATATATATATATATATATCAAGGAGACCTAGTCCTAGGATCATCTTATCCCATCTCATATTGTATTTTGAATTGGATGTATTGTTAAAGGAGGTATTCCGCTCGAAGTGGATTGTATTCATTAACTTGTTTATCTTTTTTAAGCCATGGGATCATAATAGAAACCATAGGGGTACATTGAAATTGGATTACATCAACATGTTATTGGACACTGGATTGAGTCAGAGAATAGTAAACATTATTTGAATATGTTATATTTTGATTTTGATTATGAAAATTATTTATATATTGATTCTAGTGTGTGCAGGCATAGGGAACATGATTTCCTATTGATCCACACATGTGCAATTGGGTTGTATTGAGGCATATTAAGTACCATCAGGAGAGGTGAAACAATGTTCTTGTTTCCACCTACTAGCACTCCTTTTGTGGCTTGAATTGAAAAGTTAGGGACACTTTTACTCTGATATTATACATTGTGTTGAGGGTAGGATACAGATTTGGTTACTCATGAAGATTATCTAAGGGGTGTGCAATAATGTAAATACCTCAATCCTTAGTGACCATTAGTCTCTCAAAAAAGGAAATGAAGATGAGTTAACAATGTCTCCACTGTTGTGCCATTTCCCATCAAGAAAAGTTGAATACTTAAAAGGCATGCAAATCATGGAACTCTTGGAAATAAAGTAAGGTAAATATTGAAATGCACGAGGAACATAACACCCTCGGTATCATTAATGAATTGGTAAATTGATAGTGAATTGAAAAGTTAAATTGAAAAGTGTTTAAATAAAATTGTTATAATATGTATTTTATCCTAGGAGAAAACAATCTTGTTGTATACATTGTATTTTGTAACGTTTCCTCAGGTTAACTAGGGAACATTACTACGCAGAAATACACACAAAATGGAATTTTCTTCCACTAACTAAATTCGTGTAGCTTACCAGCTACGACTTATTCACATTTATAAACAGATTCTAATACCAATTATTAAATGCAACTACAACATTCTAAACAAACATGAATGCAATTGATAAAACATCTATAGCAACATATAAAATCATTCTCATTCACACAATAAATGCATAGCCATGAACTCATAAATAACTCAACAAAATAGATAAACACTTATCTTTAAAAGAGAGTTTGTGCAACCAGTTTCCTAGGAAGGACATTCCACCCAACCATAGACCTATTGTTCCAAATATCAATAGCAAGTCACCCCCAAGATGGGGCTAGGAATCCACAAAAGAAGGGTACCCCTCATAGCTCAATATCACACAACCCGTTGCTTTTCTCCTATAGCTATCCTGAATTTTCTCCAACTCTCTTCATCTTGACCTTCCCAACGAAAAGAAAAAAGAATGTACCCCTTCACTGCTCTTATTCCATTGAGCATCCCATAGCTAGGAATATCTATGATGAGAACTCAAGGGAACTCACTGTTGGGAAAACCAACAACAAACACTTGGTGATATAGTGTAACTCGCCCAAGAGTTCACTCTTTAGGCGTAACAACCTGGCTTTTCAATTTCCAGCTCCAACATGCTCCACAATTCACCTAACATTGTTGTTCCATCTCCTAAGCTCCTCCCCCTCTTCTCTACTTGTTGTTCATGTAAAAATTGCTTGTGTAAAACTGCATGTTACTGCCCATACAAATTTCCTCTCCTTCCCAAGATAGTTGATTGCTTACTCTGCTCAAAGTTGATTTTACTTCATCCTAATGCTCTCCAATAACTATGGGATGTGACTCTCACACCCACCCTATGACAAATATTCAATGATTGGGCTCTCATACACTCAACCAGAAAATAAAAGTTTTCCTCAAATGATAATAAAATCTAGAAATATGGGTTTGAATTAATACCCAGAAATTATTTCCCCTTGGACCCCTCTTGGACACTCTCTAGGCATTCTCCCTCTCTTATGGATTAATCAACCCCCACCTCTATCCATATCCTAGCAGCTAGTATTAAATTATATCTATTTACAATTCAGGAAATACATTTTGCATTTACATTGTTTGGCCACAACCACATTTATATCTATATTATGCATTAATTAAATTGGGGATTATAGTGGGGATGTTACATTCCCCCTCCCCTACAATTGTGTGTCATCCTTGATTCACCATACCATGTTGAAACACACACATACACACACACACACACACATCACAATACTTAGAAAAATAAAATAAAATTCTACAATTTTTACCCTCCAACAACACTCCCAACCATAATATCTTGTTCTTCTCAACCTTCTCACCCAAGGAACGTTCCCCCTTCACTGCCTTCAATCCATCAGACTGCACCAATATTTTAGCAAGGAAATCAACATAGGTGACCAAGAATTTTCGAGATGTGGTTCTAGTAACTAGTTGCCCAAAAATGGAGTCTTACGTTTTCAGTTTCTATTTTCTTCAAAATTGGAAAACAATTGTGGGTACTCCTCTCGCATGGTTTCTCCATGCTCCCATGTTGCATATTTAGGACCGTAGCAGGTCCATTGAAACTTTACCATCCCTATGGATTTGTTCTAGAACACTTTGACTTTCAAGTCCAGGGTGCATGTTGGTTCCACCTAAAAATTCCCTTCGTTTTCCACCTAGATCACAATGCAATCAATTATGTGGTTAGGGTTAGGCACATATTTCCTTAATAATGACACATGAAATGCATTATGAACTCTCTTGGATGCATGCAATGCTATCATGTATGCAACTGGCCCTATCTTCTCTAATATTTCAAAAGGCCCACAATATCTTGCTACCAACTTCGGGAAACAACCCAAAATTATCGAACTTCTTTTTTCTTTAAATTTTAGGAAAACATGTTCCCCCACTTTAAAATTTCTAAAAAATATGTTCTTATTTGCATAACACTTCTACCTATCTGGGGCAGATTTTAAATTTTTCTTGATCCTTGTCATCCGCTCTTCCATTTCCTTTAACAAATCTGGCCTAGTGATGGGTTTGTTTGCTCAGTTACCCCAACTCACTAGTGTGTTACACTTCCTACCATACAAAGCTTCAAATGGACTCATTTTTAATGAGGCTTGATGCCCATTATTATAAGTAAAATCCACTAAGTGGATGATGGTTGATCCATCACATACATTCTAAGAGTGTCTTCAATTATCCTATTGGTCCTCTCTATTTTCCCATCTAACTCTGGGTGATACGTTGTACTAAGATTCATATTTGTCTCAAATCCTTTGAACAAACCTTGCCAAAATTTGAATGTAAACTTAGAATATCTATCTGAAACTATTTCCTTAGGCACTCCATGTAGCCTGGAAAATTCCTTTATGTAAATATTTGCAATGTTTGTTACCTTATGTGGTGTCTTCACAGGAATAAAATGTGTTGTCTTTGTCAATTTTTCCACCACCACCATGATGGAGTCATGTTGCTTCATTGTTCAAGGAAACTTTGTAATAAAATATACTATAACCACTTCTCACTTCCATTCTGCAATGGGAAATGGTTGTATAAATCTTGTTGGATGTATGTGCTATGTTTTCACCTTTTGGCACTCTAGACATTGGGCTATGTAGTTAGCCACTTCTTTTTTCATTCTCGGCCAAAAGTATTGGCTCCTTACAACTATAAAGGATTTCTGGTATCCTGGCTACCCAACATATGGCACATTGTGCATTTCCCTTAGCACTATATTTTTCAACTCCATGGAATTTAACACATACACCTTGCCTCTGTACAAGAGGATTCCATCATCTTTTAATTCATAATTTTTTAAATTTCTGCTATAAATTGCTTTGTTGTAATTTTTCCTTTATTTTCAAAAAATGTTGATTTAATTTTCTAGTTTGATATATGGATTCTCCTCCTCAAGACCTTTCCATCGATTATTTATTTTCTCAATTCTGAGTTCCGAGCAAAAAGTTTGGTCTTTAGAAGTTTGGACCATTTTTCCTTTTTCAACCCTGCATGCTACAAGTGCCTTCTTTCTCTCCCAACACATTTTTTGATATCCATAGCTCAAATTTTGCTCTATGGATGACTTCTATAGTCCATGAACATTCCATAAAATTCTCTTAGGCCCCAAACTAGCTCATGAGCTAGGAGTTATGCGCTCTAAAAGAAATCTGGTACTAAATTTTACCCTTGATTGTTTGGTTGTAACTCCCTCATACAAACTCTATTTGGTGAACAATTTAGATTGCTAGAAATCTCTCTCCAAGATATATCATTTTAGAAGTAGAAACAATGTGTCTTGGAAGGACATACAGGTTTATATAAGTTTGATTTTCTAAAAATGTTGTTTAGGCCCTAAAAAATGTCTTGCAAGATGAAGGCCTTCAAAATCTAGAATTTTCATGGAAAGATTCACTAAATATTGGTGTATCAAACTTTAGATCCAAACCGTTGATCTCAAAATCAGGATTAATCCTAATCATTGATCTTTTTGGCCTTGCCAATATGTGGCTAGTCCTCGACATACTTTTTGGAACTCTTCTTCGGAAGCTTCCCATTAGAAAGATTCAATTGTTGGTTATGCAAATTCCCCGAAATTCACAGTACGAAATGCTCTCGGACTCTTCCCATTGGAAACCTCCATCGGAAGACAAAAATTTCCATGCTCCTCGACCTTTTGTAACTCCAAATTCCGATGCCCTATCGGCTCACTCTGCTGGACTTAACCCATTGGAAACCCTCCATCGGAAATACAACTTGCCATCCTCCTCAACCTTCCTTTCCGATATATCTAATGGTTGAACCTGCTTGCGTCTAAAAATCTAGATCTTCTCGAAAATTCCCAATTGTTCGACCTTTAATTTGGTTAGACTGAATCCTTTAGGACACAAAACACCCAAATATTTTGAATGAGCTCTCCCAAAAACACTTTTCCGAAAGAACATCTTCATGAGATCTGAGAAATGAGAATGACCCTGATTAATCCGACGACTCTTATTCTTTTAGCCTTCTGCCATCAGAATTCTCTTCGAACTTCAACTCACACCTTGCTTCAAGAATTTTTTGAAACCCGACTTATGATGAACAAATAGGATTGACCCCTGATACAATGAACAATCCTTGTTCATTTGGATCGCACTACCAGACTTCTCCCTTTAGATTCACCCTTATGCCCCGCTTCAGGATTGAATCTCAATCGTTGATCCTCATGGTCGAACTAATCTAGACTGTCGATATGCAAAACTTCGCAACCGCCTTGAAACACACAAGAATTCAACTTCCATGGCCAAATTTGATTCTGCAACCTATAGATCAACATTGTAAGATTTATTCCTTTTCTACTCTGAAGCACTACAACTTGAAATCTACTTGTAATTTGGGGTTTTTTTTCACCATTTTCCCCTAGATTCGCCACAGGAAGAAATATGTAACCACAAATCTGCTCAATTTGTGTTGGCTCCTAGCCCATACAAGCTCAGTGTTGAACCTTCAGCTCTGATACCATTCTATAATGTTTCCTCAATTTAACTAGGGAACATTACTACACAGAAATACACATAAAACGAAATTTTCTTCCACTAACTAGATTATTATATATTACCATCTATGACTTATTCACATTTACAACCAAATTATGATACCCATAATTAAATGTAAATAAAAGATTCTAAACAAGCATGAATGCAACTGATAAAACATCTATAACAACATATAATACCATTCTCATTCATAGAGTAAATGCACAACCATGAACTCATAAATAACTCAGTAAAATAGATAAACACTCATCTTTAAAAGATAGTTTGTGCAACTAGTTTCTTGGGAAGGACATTCCACCCAACCATAGACCTGTTGTTCAAAATATCAAGAGAAAGTCACCCTCAAGTTGGGGATAGGAATTCACAAAAGAAGGGTGCCCCTCACATCTCAATATCACACAACCCACTAGTTTTCTCCTACAACTATCCTAATTTTCCTCCAGCTCTTTTCCTCTTAACCTGCCCAACCCAAAGAATGTACCCCTTCACTTTTCTCTATCCATCGGATGTCCCATTCATTCATCAGGGTCTCTATGGCTAAGGTAGCTAGGAATCTCAATGCTAGGAACTCAAGAAAACTCACTGACAGGAAAACCACCAACAAAAACAACAACAAATGCTTACTGATACAGTGCAACTCACCCAAGAGTTCACTCTTCAGGCCTAATGAACCGAATCTTCAATTTATAGCTCCAAAATGCTCCAAAAATTCTCTAGAATGCTCTATAATTCACCTAGCCTTGTTTTTTCATCTCCCAATATCCTCCCCTCTTCTCTACTTGTTGTTCACGTAAAAATTGCCTCTGTAAAATTGTCTGTTACTACCCACACAAATTTCCTTTCTTTTCCCAAGATAGTTGATTCCTCACTCTACCCAAAGTTGATTGTACTTCCACCCCATGCTTTCCAATAACTATGGTATGTGACTCTCACACCCACCCTATGATAGATATTCAATGATTGGGCTCTCATACATTCAACCAGAAAATAGAAGTTTTCCCCAAATGATAATAAAACTCAAAAACGTGGGTTTGAATTAATACCCATAAATTATTTCCACTTGGACCCCTCTTGGACACTCTCTAGGAATTCTCCCTCTCTTATGGATTAATTAGCCCCCATCTCAGTCCATATCCCAACAATTGGTATTACATTATATTTATTCACAATTCAGGAAACAAATTTTGCATTTAAATTGCTTGGCCATAGCCACATTTATATCTACATTATGCATTAATTAAATCGAGGATTATAGTGGGGATGTTACATATTTAGAAAAGAAGAGGAATAAAAATATTGATTACCTTAAAATGAATATACATAGATTAATTAATATTTCATGATATAAAGAAGACCTAGTAGAATTAAAAATACTAAGAAGGAAACATGTAGTTAAAAGATTGTGCATAAAATTAAATTGAACTAATGTTGGCACTACGTGTGGTTTGTAAGACCCTAGGTTTGATTTATCTATGACCAACAAAACCCACTAGACACCGGCCCTTTTGGAATCACCTGCATGCACAGATGAAGTCTCACCCGAGATATCTATTGGGACTGTAAGAACTAGGCTTCTGTTGTAGTGAGGGAATGGGAGGTGACCATTCAATTCATTTTTACTTATTGGTTATGTGTGTGTTACTCCGTTATTGTTCTTTATGAGCTACTTAGTGATGTCAAATTCATACTATCATTATATTCCAGATTACCACATAACCCATTATTGTAACATTCATGATTATTGAGCAAGGATTAAACATAAAACAAATCTACTCTAATATGCATCCAGAAGGAATCCATAAACAATCACATAAAATACATGTAACACAAGATTTAACGTGGTTCACCCAACTCTGGGATATGTCCATAATGGCTTAATTCTTTATTATGTGTTTGGTAATTGCTTCAGGCTTGTGGACCACGCTTACAAAGATATGTCATGCTTGCCTTTCCTTCCTCCTAGCCTAGTCGTTTTGTAGTGCAAGCCTATCTCTCTCTCTCTTCATCATCTCTTACATTTAGACATCGATTCTCTCCCTTCTCAACTTATCCTATCAACCTTCTTACTGACGGGCATTATCAAAAGTTTGGAACATACTCCACAATACTACCCAAGAATAACCACACAGAGGAACCCAATTACATGAGGAGGAACCCCTATTCCCCCAACCCTTTTCATATTTATACATATAGTTTAGGGCTTAAAACCCTAATTGGTTCATCCCAAAAACCCCACTACAATGCATGACTACTCTAGTTAACTGGTTGTTCAGGCTATTTTTTCATGCTTTTCCATATGCATGTTGCTTTTACACTCTGAATGTTGTTCCTCTTGCTTTTGCGCGTCCTTCCATATTTAGCATGTCGGGCTATCATCCTTCCTTTTCACCCACTTTCTTCTCCTGCTTTATTCTTCTCTTTGATTATTCTTCTTCTTGCTTTATTCACTGCTTTATTCCTCTTATTGTGTGATGTAGTCTTGGATGCACCTATGTTGTGCACTCCCTAGTATTTCTTCTTCTCCTGCACATGTTTTCTATACTTAGTACTTTACCAAAATTGTATCTAAAAATCGTCTATCCAACAGGCCCCCAACACTCACCTATGGCTCGTCTCAATCCACTCAGGCCTATTTCCTGCTCCTCCATGCCGCAACGAAATTTTTGGAGGCTGTCTTAGTGACCTCCACTTCCTTTAGTATCGTTGCCTTTGTTTTTGCGATCTCTTCACCCCCCTGCACAGTCAAGGCTTTCAGTTTCTCTTCTGCTTCATGGGATGCTTGCTTTACCTTTCCCTACGCAGTGGTCAGTTCACCGATCACCCTCACTGCTTCTTCCTGCAGCGGTCCTAATCACTATTGAAGGATCTTTTGTTGATCCCTAATTTTCTCCACTTCCATGTATGACTGCATCTATGCCAAAATTGTTCTCATACGTTCCACTAGTGGAAGTATAGTGATCCTTTTTTAAGCTTCCTGGGCCTTTGTTTGTGCTTCTCTCAAGTTGGCCTCCATAACATTCATTTCTGGATATTCCACTAAGTCTGTCCAGATCTATGTGCTCTCCTCACAGAGTTTTGCACACTCTTCTTCTATCTTCTTAATGTTGGCCACTATTGGCATTGCCGTTATCTACATTTCTTCTCGGACTTTTGGTGGTGTACCTGGAACACTACACAATTGTAGGTTCTCTATCTGCGATCGGAAGCCTTTTATGACTTCGTTGACCTTCAATAGTTGTTCTTCCATAATAGCCTCTATTACTATGGGGACTTCCAGAATGGCCTTGTATAATTTTTGAAGGATTGCTTGAGTTTTTTGTGCCAAAATTTTGGCTTCATCCTTTTCCTTGAGGGATTTCCTTACCCTTTCCTCGAACTTGTTCTTGTCTTTCATTACTTCCTCCACTCAACCTTCAAATTCCTTCTTTTATCGGATCACAACGTCATATTTTTGTTTCAACTGAGCTCTTTTGTCCATCATTTTTATCAGCTCCTGGTGTGCTTCATCTCCTCGGTTATTAATCTCTTGAAATAGGCCTATTTGCAAGTCTTGTAATCTTTGTATTGACATCCTCAATACCCCTATGTTCAAGTGTCTTAGCACATTCACTTGTTCTTTTAATTCAGACGTTGGAAATTCAAGTGTGGCTTTCTCAATCTAGAGTGTTCTATGCCCAAATGCTAGATGGGTTAAGGTTGGATGCGCAACCTCTGATTCCTTCGCCAAAATTATGGGTGGTCCTCTCCCGGTCTTGCTCTCTTTTTCTAGGCTAGCAACTGCTAAGAGTTGTTGGAGTGCTGCCAATTGATCCTACACTCTTTTTTTCTTCTCTTCTTGCTTCCTATTTGCTTCTGCAATTATTTCCTCCATGACATCTCGTACTGGGTATCCGATCCTATCCATATCTTCATTGGTTAAAGTATACACTGGGGTTTCCTTATGTGCTTTATCCTTCTTGGGCACCTCTCCTATTTGTTCCTTCCCTTTATCCTTATGTTTTTCTCCTATCGCGAGGACTGTCTGTTGAAATTCTACTATGGATGGGCCAGACATATCTCCTGCACTATTGTTTTATCATTCCCTTGCTCCTCATCTGGTTCTTCATCACTCTTATTTTTATCTTCTTCCTCTTCTGGTTTCCCTGTTTTCTATGCTAGGATTTTCCATCCATCTTCCTAGCCATTCAAAATCAAGCATACGTCCTATGTTGTAACCTATAACTGCTTGGAAACCACTAGCATGTTGGGTCTTTCTTTTCCTGCACATACATGTGGTGCATGCATGCTTTGAAACACACAATATCCTTATATGTTTCCACCGTCTCGAATGATATGCACAGTGTATGCGAGATTATATGCATGATAGTATCAAAGTATACATAGAATGTGACATTATTGTTTTGTTGCCTTCTTTTGTTCATTGTATGCCATAAGTTTGCATACCTCCCAACCATATTACCTCTCCCAGATGCTCCCATGCATTGATAGTAACCTGGTTCTTGCCATCCAACCAACACAATCAGAATCAACAACCATGAATAGTGAAATTTTGTGCCCTTTTCCCAAGCCTTAATACAATCTTGAAAAAATTTGTTCACCAAGAAGGCGGCCCAGTTCATTTGAACCCCTTCGACACATTTTTCTGCAACTGCAATTACTGCAGCTGGTACATCATCCTTCCTACATTTGTGCAACAAATTGTAGGCCAACACTTGCATCACAAACCAAACATTGTTATCATTGACATTTTTAACATCCAGTCCCCTTTTCCCACTGAAAATTCTAGAACTTTTCCTTCATCGATTTTGAGAGGGCTTGCTCTCCTGCCTTGTTGAAAAAAAGGGTTGGATCCTTGCCTAAATTTAGGAGACTTTTAATGCGCAAAATCAACGTAGTATCGATTGAAACTGGGGGGTCAAGCCACAATGTACCCTCATGGATGCAGCTAAGTAATGCCTTAACACAAGCATTAATTTCTAGATTGTGTTTGAAGTGTGGGATCTCCAACAAGTTTAGTATGCTCTCCTTCTCCAATCCTATTTCCCACACCTATGTCTCTATCACTATTGTTGACATGCTAGACACACTCTTAGTGCAAAAATATTTTTCCTTGGCCAACTCTGAGAATTTTCGCTTGTTGGTAATATCATTATCCATGAGCTTGAGGCTAGAAACCTTGCCAAGCATTTCTCCTTGAATGCTTACACCAGGTGAGACTAGTAATGTTACCGATGAGTATTTACCATTTGTTGGTACATTGATTGGTGGTGTGTCATCCATCCTAGGTGGGATGTAATTTCTATGGAAGTTGGATTATGAAGCCAAACCGAAGCTCTGGGTACTTCCTTGACCTCTGGTGTATCTACTGGTCGTTTTGACTGTTTTCGTGCTGCTGTTGATGGCACTCCAACTTTTGGTGGGGCCATTGTTTTCTGTGTGACAGGTTCCTTTCTTGGATCTGCGATTGTTCTTTGGTAGTTGTGGTTTGGATATGATGCACTTGAATTCGCTCTAGTTCACTCTAGTTTGCTCTCTCTTACATGCAACTCTTAGTCACAATGAATTACGCTTAATGACCTTCGATTGTTTTTGTGCCTTCTTTCAAACTGTGCATATCTCTTCACAACTTAACTACCTTGTCAGATCCGCCAACATGGTTGATGAGTTGTTAAATAAATTCATCTTTATTAAAAATTTTGTCATGTGATTTTTCCCTCGTACTACCAATGTGTAGTGATTTTTGGCGGCTTTTACCATTAAATATTATACAATGTCTTTATGACATGTCATTCCCGCTTTGTAGTCGTCGTTTCCATGATTTAATGCTTCCAACAGTCTTTTCATTGACAAACTGCGCAACGGTTCTTTCTTTTGCATCGGTTTGCTTCACATTCTTTTTATTTTGTGTATTATTTTCTGAATTGGCATAGTTCTATTCTGATGTATGATAACCATTCCTTTTGCACCAGGTCTTTTGTCCTTGTACTTCAACACTCTTTTTCTTTTTCTATATCTACTTTTAATTTTATTTTCTTCCTTTTTCTACTTTTTATTTGTTTCTTCTGTGTTTTTTCCTTCCTACTATAATACAATTATTATGATACATGTGTTTTGGCTCAACCCAAATTACTACGTAGACTCTTGACTATTTCTATAGAGTTTCATCCGACTTCCATTCACCATTCCTCCAAGGAATTCTCCATTTAGGGTTTCCAACTACACAACACTTGTCTTTGTTACATGTTGAATCACATAGGTTCTTAACCAATGCATTCTAAACTTTTCTGGATGCTGCATAAACTTGTTCTCATAGAGTAATACCAAATCTCCCACTTGAAAAAAAAATTGTTTAATGTGTCGATCATGCCAAGCCTTCTTTCTTTCCTTCTGAACTTGTTGATGGAAATGTGCAACAAACTGATCTTCTTCAAGTTGTACCAATTGTGATAGTCTCTCCTCTATTGTGCCAGATTCTGAAAGATCAATGATCGCTGCAATGTACATGCTAGGTAAAATAAAATCCATTGGCATCACTTCTTCTTTCCCATATACCAACGTGAAAGGTGTCTTCCCTGTCAATTTTTTACTTGTAGTCCAGTAAGCCCATAACATTGCAAGAACTCTTAAGTCCCAATCGTCTCTCCTTACGTT
>JASDQU011403879.1:32545-46620 GCA_032191745.1 Picea mariana
TGGTTGCAATGATTATGTACCTTTTCCATGATATTCTTTCTTGTGGGTTGATTGTCCCTACAAATTCTACGACCCCCTTTTCAAATGCTTGCAATGTAACCTGTGGATTCAAAGGCATTTCATCCCTCTTGGATGGTTTTCCCACTCTTTGACACACATTACATGATTGGCAGTAGTATTCCTTAGCATCTTTGTGAAATGTAGGCCACCAAAGTCATGCACACAAAATATTATGTGTAGTTTCTCTCCCTGCATAATGTTCTCTTGCAATCCCATCATGCGCTTCTTCAAGTATCATCGGTATTTCGTGTTCCAACACACATCATCTCAATATTCCAGCTGCACCCAACTTGTATAAATTCCCTACAATCAACTGATAATATGTTTCTTTCACTATTAGTTGTTTCTTTTGTGCAACTGTCATGTCTTATGGATCCATACCTGTACTTAGAAATTGCATGATGTCTGAGAAGTAATCATCCACCATCTTTACTACAAATAGATGTGCATCTGGGAAGATATCATCTAAATTCTTTGCATCTTCTCTTGATAGTATGTGCAATAGATGATCTAGTCCTGCATTCAACTTCCTTGGTTTCACTACAACCTTGAAATCATATTCCTGAAATAATAGTATCCATTTGCATATTCTCCCCCCCAACACTAGCTTGTTCACCAAGTATTTTAATGAAGAATGGTATGTATACATCTTAAAGTGAAACACCAATAAATAATGTTTGAACTTTTGTAGTTCTTAGACCATTGTCAATCCTTCTCGTTCCATGGTAGTATAATTCTTATCTGCTATGGACAACTTCCTGCTTACAAAAGCAATTGGGTGATCTATGTCTCCCTCCCCTGGTTGGGATAGTACTTCATCCAATGTTATGGATGATGCATCTACATGTACATGGAACTCCTTGTTCCAATGTGGAAATATCAAAATTGAAACGGTCACTAGTTTTTGGTTTAAGGTGTCCAAACCCTTCTAACAGTCCTCGTTCCATTGAAATTTTTCTTCCTTCTTTAGCAAATTTTCCATCAATGCTTTGATCTGCGCATATCATTTGATAAAATTTCTATAATAGCCCATATGACCTAGGGTTTCCCTAAGCTGTCTGACTGATGTAGGTGGTTCTAAATCTAAAATTACTGCAATGTTGGTTGGATCTACTAGTAACCCTTGTTTGCAAACTACATGTCCTAACAAAATTCCAAACGACACACAAAAAATACTCTTATTCAAGTTCAACTAAATATGACACTATCTACATCGATCCTACATTATCCTGAGGACTTCTATATGACCCTTCAGTAGATTGAACATAGTCCGATCATCCAAATATACTTCAAGTAACTTATGGATAAATTCCTTGAACATTGCAACCACTACTCTAGAAAACATTGTAGGCGCATTGTTCAATCCAAAGGGCATTACTCTATACTAATAACTACTCCACTCTATCACAAAAGTGGTCTTGTGTTGGTCTTCCTGCACAATTTGTATTTGATGGTACCCCAAGAATCCATCTATGAAATAATAAGTTTCTTGGCCTCCTACGTTCTCTAGTACCTCATCCGTGAATGGTGTTGGTAATGGGTCATGTAAACATGCGTCACTCAGCTTCCTTAGATCCACATAGATCTCGATTCCTCCTTTATTCTTGTCCTACAACACCATTGGGACGATCCACTCATATTCTTCTACCAGTTTGATTATTGTTGCATCCAACATCTTGTCTATTTCATCTTTCCCCTTTTCCTTGTACTTCATATTTAACCTATAAGATTTAACATAAGAGCATTACATGATGTATACAATTAACAGATGAAGATGACATTACATTCCATTCCCCATCAAAAGTGTGAATGTCATGGTTTATCAAAACCACAGACTCAAAATGGTGATTCAGTGGAAAAGGTGGATGTCCACCGAGATCCATCTGAATCATTCCTCCCCCATTAGGAAGAAATGGTCCCCATTGCGTTAAGTTCCCTTGGGAGAAGGGGAGACTTCTGCTAAATCTGAAGCATGGTGCGTTGCTTACCTTTCCGAAGAAGT
The DNA here is from genome assembly GCA_032191745.1 of Picea mariana. NCBI lineage: Eukaryota > Viridiplantae > Streptophyta > Pinopsida > Pinales > Pinaceae > Picea > Picea mariana. The sequence continues at coordinate 34,608 of JASDQU011403879.1, forward strand.
TGTCTTGCTTAGCTTGTTGAAGGCTATCATGAAACTGTTGTTGGAGGGGTTGAATTCGTTCAACCAATCTAGGTGCATGATCTACCTGAGTGTGGTGGGGATCTGTCGGTGAAGATGCAACATGATGAGTATGAAGGGTTCTGTTATAACCTTGCTTGACTGGGCAGTGTGGAGGCACCCCCATAGGTGCAACAAGAACATCTCAGTACTCTTCTACAATCCTGTCGATCTGCTTCTGCTAGATAGAAAGGTCTTGGGCTGAGGCTGCAGTGGTTCCATTGTCCTTATGTTCACCTTCTGATCAGATTGTGAAGAGGATAAACTTTGCAGTATGAGATATTACTTTGTGGCATTGTTTTGGTGGGACAATAGTTGAAACTACCTCTGGTATCCTGTATAGTTGACCCCCTAGAGTAACAATGATTCTACGGGGTCGAGACTCATAAACAACATGACGCCTCCACATATATGGTTGGCCTAATAGAACATCATAGACTTCCAGTGGGGAAACATCACATAATACCTCATCCTTGAAGGGCTTGATGCCATAGGAAAGGCGACATTGTTGACTGACACGAAGATCTTGACCCTTGAGAAACCACCCAATGTTGTATGGTTGCAGGTGTGGTGTTGTTTGGAAATCGAACTGCTTGACAACCTCTATTGAGATGATGTTCTTTTGGCTTCCACTATCAACAATAAAATGTAGTGGGGTCCCCTTCACCCACATCTGTGAATGGAAGAGTCTCTCCCCCTCCTCGGGATCATCTTCTGGTTGTATTGTTGTAGTTGCGATAGTAGCAGTGGGTTATGCATCAATGATTTGTCTCCTTTTATCATTTTTTGAATCAGGGTCCAGGTCGGGTTTGGATATTTATCTTTGAGCTTGGCCACCAATGATTGTATTGAGCAACATTCATCAGTGTTATGCCAAGGGTTGTTGTGGAACTCATACCACTTTTCTGTGTCTTTCTTGGAATTCCAGTGACCCTTCTTTGCCTGCATCTGGAGTTGGATCTCTTGAGGTTGGCCTTCCTTGTTCTTTCCTTCATTATGTGAGTTAGATTTTCCTTTTCCATGCTTCTCCCACTTACTCTGCTACTTGAATGTTTGCTCAATTTTGACTGCATATCAATAAGAAACTCCCAATGAGGAGATGTCCAGAAAATCCATCTCTGTTTGGATGTACCTGTGTAGACCACTGTGGTACTTCAAAACTAGGTTCCACTCAGAGTCTTTGATAGCCATCTTTGAGTGTAAGGTATGAAATATGTTGGTGTACTCCAACACCATTTGATCTCTTTTATGATGCAGAGTTTCCCATCTCATGTATTGGTCATCATAGTTTTCGACAGGGTAGAACTCCTCCTTTAGGGCATCTACAAAGGCTGCCCAAGTGGGTTCTCTCCCAAATAGTGTAGATTCATCTATGGTGTACTCTCCCAGTAACCTTCCCACCAAGATCTAACATGGGGAAGGGATTTAAGGAGCGCGAAGGTGATCTTTTCACTGTCAGAAAATTTTTGGACAGAGTAATAACCTTCTAGCATATTCAACCATTTTTCTAAACCATCTGCATCTATCTGGCCTTCAAATCAGGGGATATCAAAATTGACTTGTACCTTGAAGGGTGCCTCACTTGCGAAATCTCTTCTTGTCGAAGATGCCTTAGATGACGCAATCGGTGGTCTTCAAAGGATCTGAGCAAAGTTTTCCATCATCTCGTTCCTTTATCGCATGAGGGATTCCTCGAGCAATGTCTTGAAAGGATCTCATGCTTTGTCATATCTCTTTTCTTCCACCATGGGAGGTCGCTTGGGCTGGCAAGAGCAGTTGTCCTTAATAGAAACTAGCTCGAGACCCAACTCTCTATACCCTGACCTCGTCAGGGACCTACTCAGAGAAACAACAAGGAGAAACCTACTCTGATACCATTGATCTAGATTATTTTTAGAACGACATGAAGGCATAAATATAACCAAGATATAACAATGAAATACACAAAAATATAGAAGAGAACACAAAAATACAGTGAAACCCAACTTCTATTACTGAATAAGATAGAAAAACATTGTAGAACACAAACTGGAAAAATGGGGTAGGTTATCTCTAAAAAGAAAGAGATTTTGGCTATGCTTCACTCATAAGAAGGTTTACATCACACTCCACTGCATGCTTAAAGGGACTCCTTCACCTCAATTATATATGAGAGAGTGAGAGGAGAACAATTCCCATGATGCATGTGGGATAAATTGGACTAAGTTTATAAAATGTCATAGGCATGTAAAATACTAGGACTTCCCAGGCGTTCACCAATCCCAATACTACTCTAGCCCGAGCGCGCTTAATTTCAGAGTTCTAATGGGATATGATGCATTAACACTATGTTTTAGGCATGTACATAAGACCATTACACGATGTCTGTAATTCACAGATGAAGATGACATTACATTCCATTCCCCATCAAAAGGGTGAATGTCATGGTTTATCAAAACCATAGACTCAAAATGGTGATTCAGTGGAAAAGGTGGATGGCCACCGAGATCCATCTGGATCATAAGGTCTCTGTTGTACTATATTTTCTCTTGGTTTCAATAGAATTATCATCTCACCTAAGTCCCATGCTATTCCCTTCATCTCTGAAAATGTCACAGGGAATAGGTCATAGTATTCGTGCAACAAGTCTGCAATATTTTCGACTATCTCATCACTCCAATAATCCCCTATTTGTGCAAACTTTAGATTTTCTTCCATCCCAATGTTTACCTTCCACGTCTTTATTGGCTAGTTGTATGTGGTGTATTCAAGCTCTGGCCCTTCTACTGCTCGTTCTCCTTCTATATCAGGTACTTATACATTTCTGGGATCTTCCTCATCATATTCTTCCTTAGCCAATTGTAACACTTCAATAACTCATGGACAGTCCTAGTAGCTCTGTGCGCATTGCATACCGGTACCACCTCCATCGACCCTTCTTCTGAGAATATCTTAGTTCGAATATCCTTGTAGCGCTGCATCTATTGATGGAGATTCATGTTCAAATGAAAATGTGACTTTGAACCTCTGATCCAACTCTTCCCATCTTGTTGTCTCTCTGCACATTTCCAATTCCAAATACTAGTTCTTCATAATTGTGTCCAGGGTATGTATAAATTTGTGCGTGCATTTCATTTTTGGTACTGAACTCCATAAAGCTTTGCATTTCTCAACATGACCTTTTGGATCACTCTCTCTTGTATACTTCTACGCAATGTTTTCTACCTAAGTACCAAACTTGACTTGGATTATCCTTCTGCACTGTGGGAAATCTTCCATTCCTTCTTTGTGTGCAACCCACCATCTGGTTGGAGTCACTTTTAGGAAACATCTAGTGCTAACATCTTTTATTGTTTGGGTACCTGCAAATCAAATTCCTTTACAAACAAGCTTATATTAGTTAATCCATCATACTTGGGTGGATTACATAGCTCTGTTCCAATCCGATGCAAGGATCAAGTTATGTGTGCACATCGTTTAGTTGAGACTTCATGCATTCTCTACTTCCAATGATCTAGACCTTCTTCAAAATCTGATACACACAAATTGATACTTCTCCAACTTAGTGCACCATTTGTAGTAGGATTGACATAGTCGTCCATCCGCGTAGTCATGTTATATAAGTTGTCAATTTAATTTCCTCTGGCCAACTCTATGTATCTCTTTCCTTTTGATGGGTCTAAGGGTGTAGTAACTTTCAAATATCCAACTTCAAATATCGGCTCCCTCCTCTTCAAGTTAATTATCACCTAGTTATCAAAATCCCATTCCAGTCCCATCAGTTTTGGATATGGTTGAGTGTCATCCACGATCTCAATAACTTCAAATTCTGCCACACTGCGCACTCCATCTATGTTCACAGGTACTCCTCTCAAGCGACCAATCAGTACTATTTTGTGCTGATTTGCAAGCCTTATCTGAACAAGTGACCATACTAGCTTTGGTTTTCCCATAATCTCCCATGTTTTCTTGGGTAAAACATTCTCATCGAGAACCTAATTCCAAGATGATATTTTCCACATTACACTCCCCAATTTGTATAATGAATTTGAATTCTCCATTGGCCCTCTTCCTACGCAGTACTTGAATCACCACCCTTTGTGTGTTGGGAGTTTTCCTTCCTCGTGTACAATGATCAATCATGTCATATAGTTTACTTAGAGCAGTTTCATGTTTCATTAGCTCTACAAAACTCCTCAGGAATTATGTTAGCATGCTTACCTTTCCATTTGGCTTCTCAGGCATGACATGATCTCCTACATAAGGCGCAGATTATGTTGATGCTCCCCAATATTGTTCAAGTACTTCTTTTCTTTCCCTCTAATATGTCTCTTTTTCTTGCTAAGTATCAAAGGTTGGCATAGGCCCTACTAACTTCTATACCCATTGTTCAATCTTATTTCCCGCATTCATCATACCAGCTCCTGTTATATCGCCTTTTTGCATAACAAATGTTATTCTTGGTCCTTCATTGTGTTTTTCAGCTAATATTTTATGTACATCTTGGTTTGGATATTGGTTTTGGTTTCCTTTGGCATGCCATTTTGCAACTAGCTTAGGACAATCTTTTGTCGCATGTTCTAGTGCTCTTTAGTATGTTCATGTTGTACACAGATTTGGGTAGTCATTGGCCAAGTGTCTTGGTTGATTACAATTGTAACATACAATCGGTCCTCTTCTTCGTCTACCAAAATTTCCTTTGCCTTGGCCTCTACCAAATTTTCCTTTGTTCCCTATATTAAATCCTCTTTGATTATTATATTGTGGACCACCCCCTTCTGTTGCAACATTCTCCTCCTAAATCTTGTACATATCTGAAGTGTACTCCCTCATCAAGTCAAACGCGCAAAAATCCTTCTCTTCATGTCCAACGAACTTGAAAAAATTGCAAAACAAGTTCCTTGGTGTACTCTGATACTTCTGTAATAACAAACACTCAGTTGGGTGGTGTCCCCATTTCTTATATATCTCACAATATCCTCCTCCTGGTAATGGATTCAGTGCTCTAGTCACCAAATATTGCACAAATGTTGGGCATTCGTGTTTATGATGGCCTTCAGCCCTACACTTGGTACACCAAACTTTCTCACATTTCTCCTTCCCTTTTGTAAGTTCTATGAGTTGAATCATCAAAGAATCCAACTGCATCGGAACCTGGGCCACTCCTCCACTGTCTCCTACTAGGGATGATTCCAATTTCATTACAATTTCCAGCACCTCGGGCTGTGATGCAACCTTCTGTTGAATCAATGGCCTACAAATGTGTGGTAGATTTCCTACAATAAACCGTTCTTGATGTTATTGATCAAGGATCTGGAACATCATTCTACCGATCAAATTCTTGAACCTTTGATCAAAGTCCCATACTGACTCTATTTGTACCTATTTAATCTCCTTCAGTTTTGTGATGTATTATGACTTAGACTTCGGATTCTTGAACTCTTTGAGTAGCACTTTCCATATCCCTGCCAAATTCCTGGCCTGCCTTGTAGGTGTGGTACTTTGTAGCTTCATGTACCATACTAGTGCACAACCTTGAAATGTTGTTTCCAATTGTGCAATCTTCACAGACTCCTCTTGGACATTCTTTGTGGCCCAAATTGTCTCGCAAACAAACATATTTTGTTCTAGGTCCTCTAACCCAATGCCCTAGAACTCAGGTAGTCTAAGGGTATTATCTACCCCTACCATGTTGCTTTGTGTATTACCTCTTCTTGGTGATGCTGGTTGACTCTAAATTTGAGTCTGACTCTGAATCTGTGCACTGCTTCCACTGCTCTGATTGCTACTACTATGTCCTCCCTCACTTACTACAATTTCTTTTGATAAGTCTTCAATTGTTATCTCTAATTGTGGCGATGCGCATGGGGTTGTGGATTCGACACAAGACCCTGTCGGAGTAGGAATTAATGGTTCTTCTATCACTACATTGGACTGGGACTCCTCTTCTTCTCCACATGTATGTGGTATTTCCATGATTTGGATGATTGTGCAAGGTTCTCTCCCATCTATCTCACTATGTGACTCTCCTTTCCCAGCCCCAGTCTTTCGCCTCTTGTACCTCCTTCCTCCATGCAATACTCCAAACTCGTCTTCTTCCTATGGTATACCCTCTTTGGTCCTCTGCATCCTCAATCCCTCCCCTCCTTCTTCATTGTTTCCTTCATTCTCTCCCACCCTCAGACTATCCTCTTGTCATCCCCTGATTCCCATAAGTGTGTGAGGCCCCTTAGCAGTTGGATTGCATCATCATCACGCACTTGTCACACAACAACATCTTTATCCATGTACCTAATGATTTCATGAACCTCCCGCGTGGACCTTTGAAAAATTCCCTTTCTGCAACATTGTATGATTGGGTACAATCCACTGCAAACTTTGTAATGTGTCCTCCTAGTATGCTATCCAACCAAAAATCAATTGCGCGAGTAGTTGGATTACTTACATAATTTAGCTTCCTTACCAACTCAGGAGTCCAATTCCTCGGCGTTGTAGTTATGTACCTTTCAGTATTCTCCACTAATCTTTCTAGCCACTCAGTCAAAATAATTGGAAATTCGCCAAAGAACATTTCATGTAGTTATGTATACACATACCTTTGCATCCATTTATTGTTACTCATTCGAGGTTTTATGTTCTCTTGTCAAGCAAATTCTCGTTCCTTCCTTTCCAACCATTCTAAGATCTCTTTCTTAGTCGGCCTCCAAAACATTCACTCAATTGCAAATTTTGGGTCCTGACATTGGAACCATTTGTTGGCGCCGCGTGCGGTTTATAAGACCCTAGATTCTATTTATCTATGACCAAAAAAACCCACCAGACACCGATCCTTTTGGCATCACCTGCATGCGCAGATGAAGTCTCACCCGAGGTATCTATTGGGACTGCAAGAACCACGTTTCTGTAGTAGTGAGGGAATGGGAGGTGACCATTCAGTTCATTCTTACTTATTGATTTTGCGCATGTTACTGTGTCCTTGTTCTCTATTAGTTACTTAGTGATGTCAGATTCATATTATCATTATATTCCAGATTACCACATAACCCATTACTATAACAATCGTTATTATTGTGCAAGGATTAAACATAAATCAAATCTACTCTAATATGCATCCAAATAAAATCCATAAACAATCACATAAAAGACATGTAACAAAAGATTTAACGTGGTTCACCCAACTTTGGGCTACGTCCACAATGACTAGCTTCTTTATTATGTGTTTGGTTATTGCTTCAGGCTTACGCACCGCGCTTACAAAGATATGTCATGGTTACCTTTCCTTCCTCCTAGCCTAGTCATTCTCCAGTGCAAGCCTCTCTCTTTCTCTCTCTCTCAACATCATCTCTTACATTCAGACATCGATTATCTCCCTTCACAACCTATCCTATCAACCTTCTTACTGACATGTGTTCTCGGTAGTTTGGAATAGATTAATTTTTAATAACATAAAGAGAGATTATCGTTTGTTTATTAAGATTAATTTTTAGTTTATATATTTTTAAGAAAGAAAAAAAAATAATGTATTTTATCAAATAATATGTAATTTAACTCTGATTTTGAGTTGTTTTTTAAAATGAGAAAAGAATCAAGTCTTGTCATGAGTGAAGCTTCATTAGATTGGGAAATAAAAATTCCTCGACATTCTAATAATGATATCAAGAGGCATTTAAACATCATGATAGATTATACACTATATTGATTACTCTATTGATTGACTCTGATTTTTAGGTACATTTTACGTTTTTGTCGTTGGTTGTTGATCATAGTGACCAAATTTCGCAGAATTGGTTCAAAGAATTCAAAAATTTGGCAACTCGGTTTGGTATGCAAAATTAATAAGTGAATTTGAATTCGATACGAAAAGTTTATAAAATTTGTGATAATTTGTTCACTGAAAACCCTAGGTTCAGAATCAATTATGGTTCGATTATATCGTTTCAAGAGTTTATATGGATGATGGATGACTCGAATCAAAATATTTGGTGCAACAACTAGTCTCGTTGATTATTGGTGATATGATAACGAAAGATGGAACTTAATATGTTGGGTTATTAATAGAAACTGGATCTAATGTAACAAGTAATGCTTCCACCCCCACAACTAATGGCTATGGATTTGAATTTGGAATTGACTCAAATGCTCCTACTTTAGCCTCTATACCTGGATATGGAACTAGAAAGGGGACTGGTTCATGGACAATTTCATCAACGGGTTATGATTAAACCTAGGATACTACCTCTTTATCTCACTATCAAATATTTTGTGGTAATTGATCTCGTTATGGAATGGGCACACTTAATACGTTTTTAGTTTTTAATGTGTTTTCTATGGACATGATTAAATATCAATGGAATATTCTTGGTCATCACAGTAAACGAAGGATTGTGATATCATCCATTAACTTCCTGGCTTTTATAAAGGAATACTTATGTGTTTACCTTTTTTACTTAATCATATTAAGAAATTACTGTGCTGGTTGTTATTGCATAGTTTTCCTGCCATCAATGGCACTATATATTATAATCTACTATACTTTGTTGGGTATTCTTACTTGTATTTGAAAATCATTTTTTCATGTCTTCAAAAACTTGCTCAACATTGCAAAGGTTAGGGTTGATTTCTTTTGGTCTTTCAACATTGCCAAAGTTAGGGTTGATTTCTTTTGGTCTTTTAACATTGCCAAAGTTAGGGTTGATTTCTTTTGATCTTTTTAAATTCTATTAGCTAAATGTCAAGTATTTTTTATGGTTTTTGTTGTTATTGGAGAGTTTTTCCTCCCATCATTGACCAAATTCATATTCTTGGATGATACGATCGCTAACAACCACAAAGTATGAGAAAATGCAAGTAAGTATCCATCCAAAGGAATTGGTTAAATATTAAATAGGTTAAATTTGTAGCTCTGAATGCTTCAGTGTGTAATACTAAGATTAAATCATCCCATGAGGTTAAATCATAAATCCCAATGCATGAATAGTTCTATTTTACATATTAGAATGGTTGGATTTTAAATTGCACGTTAGTGCTCAGACAGATTGCCCATAGATGAGGGAATATGTCGTTCAATTTAAATGGCATGTGAGTAATTGAAAGATAGATTGCTTGTGAGGGATTTTAAAGTGCATGTGAGTAGTTCAATTTCAATTGTGCATAATTTGATTTTAAATATCAGCCACTCTTTTTGCATATTTAAAATCAAACTATTTACATCTACATTGCATATTTACAATCAAACTATTCACATCCATGTCGAATAATATCCACCACTTTTTGTACATGAGTATATTACACCCCATCCTCTGATAACAGAGATGAGTTTGAACGACTTATCCATCCTTCAACGATGTTTGTTCAATCCAACGATATATCCATCCTTCAATGATATATCACATTGCAATGTTCATGAATCTATTAGTCCTTCACTTTCAATGATATGAATATATATTAGTCCTTCAGATATATCCATCCTTCAGTTTATGTACATGAATATATTACACCCATCCTCTCGATAACAAATATGAGTCTGAATGACTTAAGAGATGAGTTTGAACAAGTTTGAATGACTTAAGAGATGTGTTTAAATGGTTTTGAGTGCTCAGAGAGATTGCACATTGCATAGAGGTTAGGAAGAGCCCAATGTATTGCAATCCAATTGAGCGAAATAATGGAACCCTAGCATTGAGTGTTGTAATGTAAATATTTAAAATAGAATTATGCACAAACTCATTTATTCGATGTAGATGTGAATATTTAAATAGGCTCATCGACATTCATCAGCGACAATTATGTGGTTGTGCTAGTAATACCATATCACAAGAAAGTTAAGAAAAATATAGCACATTCAATGAACTTAAACTAAAAATGTAACTACTCCCTTTATAAAAATGTTGGGAGTCTATTAAGAACCATTCATCTCTCCCACAAGACACTGAATGCAATAAGGCTTCATATAATACAAGATGCCATAACAAGTAAGTTGTCTTTGAAAGGCCGTAATATGACTTTATTCTGTGGGCTACCGTTGTATTTTGGCTTAAAAATTTGCATATTTACAGATAAGTGGCATGTGATACTCTCAGCTTTAAACCATATTGTGGTATCTATGTTCACCTTGCCTTCTTGTCTCTCTGTTCACCCTATCTTATTTTAAAGTTTAAACAACAATTTTTTTTTTGTAAGTAAGTAGTTGTAAGTAGGAGCTTCAGTAGGAGCCTCGTTTACTTGTAACTAGGAGCTTCATTAGCTATGTGGGATTGGTATTCATCATTGGTTAAAGCTAAAGCTTCTTCTCCATCTTCCAGACCCGCGATGATGCCCTACTTGTTAATGTTTGTTGTTTATTAGGTGCATTGAAATTATAAAATAAAAAATCAAATGGAAACGAAAACAAACCAATTTTCGTGTATGAGAGCCTTATATGAGAGTTTATCCTTGCTGCATGGCTTTGGGATTTGATATCATCTATCAAGTAATCTAATTTGTTATCTTTCTAGACCTTCTTTGTCTTTGAACAGGCGGACATGCATGTTTTTGCTGAACCAAAAGTAAAGTTCCAACGTTCAAATTTATATGGAGAAATTTCTAAAATTGTATCAAAATGAAAAGGTTGCCCATACACTTTTCTCCTGAAGTAGTAACTGGCAAGTTCTTGAAGTAGTAATGACAAATTCTTGATCAATGAAGTAGTAACTGACAAGTTCTTGATCAATTAAATTGTGTTGAACATAAAATCTTGCGGAAAGCGTTCATGTCGAACTTAGATGTCAAGAGTCGTGACTGGAACGCCCAATAAGAAATGGAAAAACAACACCTGCATCAATACAGACACCTCCATCTCCATGTCTGTTAAAATGGAACGATCGTCTGGTCTTAATCAAAATCCTCTTCCTCACATTCTCTGCTCAACTCTCCTTCGCTAATTATTTCTCAGTCTGCAACATCCATAACAAGAAGCTCTCAATTCAGAAATCGTCCACCAGCCATGCAGTACCTGGACCTCTGCAAATCATCTCTCATCTCTTAGGTCAATTCTGCTCTAGTGAAGTTGGGGATGTGAATATGTGAGGGTGACTTCTTTCTATGCACTGCAACCACCTCTTGCCAGGAGTAACAATTTCTCGTCGAATTACTGATTTTTATAGAGCCAAAAATAAAATTCAATATCTAATTATCATGTTTCATTGAAAAATGAAGACCCTCCATCAACAATTCAACACACTTCCAAATAAATTTGCAACTATCAAATTTTATTACTCTTGTAGCCTTTATACAATTTGTTGCCAAATTTTGATGGACATAAAGTTACAGGGATACTACTGGAATACTAAAGAAGACATTCGAAGGTTGATAGCAGGCACTAGATTTAAAAGTGCACTTTTGACTAGCAACAATCTGCTCATATTGGCCTTCAAAATCCAACTAAACAGCTCCTTTAATGACAAAGAATTCATTCTATGATACATGATCTTTTTATGCTATGAATTGAACATTTGCCAAGTATTATACATGTCTCATCAATCATCTAAAGGGCAAGGAAAAACCCTCATTCAGGCAGTAGTAGATTACAACGAGGGTTTTCTACAAAGTTCACTATTTATTTAGTGCTCTATGGATATCAACTATAACATTTGCATGCTTTCAGTCCTTACTTGCATGGTTGTATTCCAGTTACAAGGATCCCGCAACATTTGCACAACTTCTTTCATAGAAGGCCGCAAAGTTGGCAAATTGTGTGTGCAAAACATTGCAATTCTCAAAGCCCGAATCATTTCTTTCTTGAATGACTGGGAAATCTTCGAGTCAAGAATCACATAGGCATCTTCCTTCTCATAGATTTTGTGTGAAGTCCAATAAACAATATCGTTGTTCTCTCCAAATTCCGGTTCAATGGGTCGTTTGCCAGTTATGAGCTCAAGCAAAACCACGCCAAAACTGTAAACATCGCTCTTCTCGGTGACTTTCAAGCAGTTCGCATATT
>JASDQU011403879.1:75003-87638 GCA_032191745.1 Picea mariana
ATATGCAAGTGCAGATGAATATGAATTTATGCATGAACAAGTTCATATTTATCTTTCCAAGTCAATCATCGGGGCTTGGGAAGACATTAAACACAAAACAAGTCTCATATATGAAAATGAAGTGACCTTTCATATTCCATATTATACCAAATTGATCCAGTTCCAAAGTGTTGGACTGCTACAAGAAGGTTTATATTCACCTACTCCAGTTCAAGAGTAGATTCATAAATGCCAACATTGTCATCGATTTGGCCATATGGAAGATCAATGTTTTGATATACATCCTTCTGAGCATTGTGGAAAGCATAATCATCCTTCAGAAAAAAAATAAAAAAAAATCCAAACACAATAAATCTACAAGAGTAAAGAACCACTATGGGTGGATCACTTCTTGGAAATGGTCATCAACAGTTAAGAAGATATATCAATAATACCAAAGAATTCATTCTCCAATATTGACACTGAGTGGAAATATTTTTGTCTTCTCACCTTGTCACTAAGATGGGGGGACAACATCAAATATTGATATTTAAGATTCGTGTTTCGAAGTTGATCTAGGTAGATATTAGTGGCCACCAACCTATTCCAACTGGCTCCTCTTGACAGTTTTAGTTCAACACGTTCTTATGTACTTCTTTGTAATGATGGGTTCTACACTTTTGGGGTTGTTTGAAGCCCCACACATCTTCCGGGTGGATATTGGTGGCCTCCCACCTAATCCAATTGGCTTATTTTGTATGTTTTCATGTCAGCACATCTTATTGTACATCCTTGGCCATTTTGGGGCCTTTAACAGTGTTTTTTGGCTCGCCACAATCAAAATGTAGATAGAGTCAAAGTTTGATGGCATAATGTGTAGTTCTTTAAAAGACCTTTCCAATATGATATAAAACACCTAAAACGAAGGTCATATGCAAACATTATGACCCCGGGAAGTGGAGGTACCAAATTACTCATAGGGGCCAAAATAACTTTCTGAATTTCACCTCCTAGGGTTAGGTTTTTGGATATCTAGGGTTTTGGAATTCATGAGTAATATCAAAAAGGCCTCTGGAGCCTCATTGCAAGAATTATTCTGAGACGGATGCGTGTAGAAACCACATCTCTTCTCAGAGATAGCTACCACCATTCGAGAAAGTATTTTAGTTCTGCAATTTTATAGTTTCGGCCTATTTCATTTATTCAATAACAATTATTGTTCACTGGATATTTGTGTTGTTGTTCCTATCTCTGTGTTTATTGTATTCAGTTTGTTAATCAGTTTTTTCCGCTCCTAAATCTGGATAAGTGGTATTAAAGCATTCTACTCTTTATTTATTTTTCTTCATGCATGTCCCCGACAAGATATGGGGTACAAGAATTTTGGACTCGAACCAATCAAGTCGTTGCAAGATCGGTTGTGCTGAGCCCGACAACAACCCATGGGAGACAAAAAGAAAGATGATGGAGCAGAGATCCTTTTAAAATGTTTATCGAGGAAGCCCCTGCATGAAAAAGGAACTAAATGATGGACAAATTTGCTCAGATCCTTCAACGGCTTCCCATAGGAGAAGCATCTTTATCAAGAGACCATGCAACCCCCTTCAAGGTGCAGGTAAATTTTGATATTCCATTATTTGAAGGTTGAATTTGCTCGAAGGGTATTTTTTGATCCATAATTTTTTCGATAGGGAAAATATTACTTTTTCACTAATCAAGGTCACCTCCCATGTTAAGGATTGGTGGGACACTTACACTGAGAAAAGGGCCATAGAGGAATCTGCAATATTTGTGGTTTCCCCTACATGGGATTCCTTCCGGGATGCCATTAAAGAATAGTACTACCCTATTGGGAGCTATGAGGACCAATACACCAGATGGACCACCCTGCGTCAATAAAGGGACCAGAAAATACCGAATTTCACCAATATTTTCCTTACCCTGCACACCAAATTGGGTATCAAATAATTTGAGGGACATATGGTGCTCAAATACTGCAGTTGTTTGCATAGATACATTCAAACATAAATGGAGTTTATGGACATCGCCTCATTGGGTATGACTTATAGATACGTTGTCAAGATTGAGTAGAAATTTAAGCAGAAGAGGCAAGAGTTTGGATCTGCAAACTCCTCACAGTCGAAGCAGGGCAAAGGTGGCCCCAACCCACATAGAAAGGGACAGAGAAAACATGGCCACTCTCAGGACAACTAGTCCAACCTGCAACATAATAACAGAAATGAGAAGACGAAGAAGGACATGGGAAAATGGTGTGAGTACTATAAAATCCCTTAGAACAACACTAAAGAGTTTCGCTCCAAGAAGTCACTCATGGTCGAGTTGAAGGATTCCGAGTTAGAGGACGATTATGATTCTGAATCAAATCCCGAAGGAGGGAAGTAGATTATCAATGTTGAACCTAATGCCATTGTTGCTACAACCAAAGTCCAACCAAGTGAACTAGAAGAACCAGAGGAAGGGGAATGCCTCTTTCACTCATAGATGTGGGTAAAGGGGGTTCTACTTCATTTCATTGTTGATCGCAACATTCAGAAGAAACTAATTTCATAAGAGGTCATCAAGTGGTTGGACCTGTCGACGACACCGCACCTACATCCCTATGCCATCAGATGGATTCTCCAAGGAAGAGATCTTCGTGTCAGCCAACAATGTCGTCTACCCTACAACATCAAGCCTTTCAAAAATGAGGTATTGTCTGATATTTCTCCCCTTGAAGTTTGTGATGTTCTTTTAGGACAAGCATATTTGTGGAAGTGTCATGATGTGTATGAGTCTAGACCTTGTAGTGTTATTATTACTTTGGGTAGAAAATTGTACATGATACAAGAGGTAGTGTCACCTACCGCTATTTATTTAATCTCTACTAAGCAATGCATTAAGGTCATTTCATAGAACAGGAAGTTTGTCTTCTTTGTGATCCGTGCTCACAGTAAGTAGAATGTCGTTGCCACATCCATGGCCTCTACACAAAGCCTCTCTTTGCAGCAGAAGCAAGTGGATGGGATCATGGAATAGTACAAAGACATCTTCTCCTCACCCATCGGGGTACCAATGCACTGCCAATTCAAGCATCCAATTGATCTGACCCCTGGTGCAGCTCTGCTTAATGGATCGGTCTATCGTCGCTCGTTGATGGAAAATGACAAAATCAGGCGTTATATCCAAGAGCTTCTTAAAAAGGGTCACATCATACCCAAATCCTCCCCTTGTGGAAGCCTGATTGTACTGGTGTAGAAGAAGGACGAGACTTGGTGACTTTGCATTGATTACATAGCCTTAAACAAAATCACATTAAGGAACCGATACCCAATTCCCATAATTGATGACATTATTGACCAACTCAAGGAGAAAAATTTCTTCAGCAAGATTGACTTAAAGTCTGGCTACCACCAGGCTCCCATTGAACCAACTGATGTATGGAAGACAACCTTTAAATCTAAAGAAGGTCTCTTCGAATTCTTGGTCATGCCCTTTGTCTTAACAAATGCACCAACCACCTTCATGAGGTTGATAGATGATGTATTGAGACCCTTCACCAAATATTTTGTGGTGGTATATTTGGATGACATCCTCATCTTCAACAGAACTTGGGAGGAGCACATGTGACATACTCAGCAGGTTTTGAGCACTTTGGGACAACACAAGCTATATGCCAACTTGGAAAAATGCTCCTTTGGCATGAAAAAGGTCTAATACTTGGGCTACATTATTGATGAGCATGGGGTACAAGTTGATCCAGCTAAGATCCAAGTCATTCATGACTGGCCAGCCCCAACTACACTAACCAAGCTTCAGAGCTTCTTGGGATTGGCCAACTTCTACCGACAGTTCGTTTTGGGATTCTCCCATATTGCATGGGCCCTTAGCCAGGTGACCAAGGGCATTGATAGGGAAAATTCTGTGTGGGGGAAGGAAAAACAATGAGCATTCGATGATTTGAAGCATCGATTGTGCTCATCTTTGGTACTCTCCTTTCCTGATCTGCAACAACCATTCAAGATTGAGATTGATTCATCTGACCATGTTGTAGGCACAGTTCTCACTCAACACAGTCATCCGGTGGGATACCATAGTGAGACACTCTCAAATAATGTCTAGAAATACCCCACCTATGACAAGGAAATGCATTCCATTGTATAATCATGTCGTCAATGGAAACATTACATTCTAAGAAACATTACCGCTACAGGTAGGTGGACCACTTCTGATGGAGGTCATTTTGCAATTTCTTGTGTCTGTATGAACTACAGAGGATTTGGGAATCTCACTACAGTTGGATGGCGAGACATTTTGGCATGGATAAAACTATGGTCGTTCTTCAGAAACATTTTTATTGGCCAAAACTTCGATAGGACATCAACAAGTATATCCTATCTTGCACTTCTTGTGCCATTTCCAAGCCATCCATCAAGAAGCAAGGCTTATACACCCCTCTTCCTACTCACGAGAAGCCTTGGGAATCCATATCCATGGATTACATGTCTAGCCTTCCATCCATCAAGCAAGAAAATGATTTTGTATTAGTGTTCATTGATTAGGTTTTGAATATGCCCATCCTCACAGCCTGCAAGAAGAATATCATAGGGGCAGATACTTCCAAGATCTTCTTCGAACGAGTGTGGGTCCATTTTGGGATACCACGGAACATCATCTCTGATCGGGACAACAGGTTCCTCAACACATTTTGGTCGAGTCTCTAGTCATTGTTGGACACCAATATCACTAAATCCACTTCTTTCCACCCCCAAACAGATGGCCAAACAGAGCTCATTAATCAAATGATTTTTCACATCCTACACATGTACATCTCTAAGCATCCACGTACATGGGATGAGAGTCTCCCATATGTTCAACAGAGTTACAACAAGGCTTTCCATAGATCCACCGGCCATAGCCCATTTAAGGTGGTGTTGGGATTCCAACCCTTGGGTCCCATTGATGTTGCACTACCTCTTTCCACCACACAAACATACTCTTCCCATGTTCAGTCTGAGACCAAAAAATCCACCAGATTTATTGAGAGGATTCAGCACATATGCCAATAGGTCCATGTTATTTTGCAGAAATCCAATTCTAAGTACAAGTAGCGCCATGATCAACACAGAGTACCACACCAGTTTTAGGGTGGATACAAAGTCTAGTTACATTTGCAGAAGGAGCATATCACAGGGCCCCATCGGAAGCTCTGCCCACTTCACTATAGGCCTTACACTATCACCAAGGTTGTGGGTAGCAATGTTTTTGAGCTCAACACTCCACCCTTCCTTGGCTTGCACCTAGTGTTCAATGTGGACCTCCTTTGACCATATTTTCCACCATTATTGGATACCTTAGATATCGTAGAGCAACTGACACCGACAGAGCTCAACCTTGACAGCATGGAACAAAAAACCACTGATCAGATAGTCGACACACAGGTCAAGGGAACTCACCAGCAGAGGATCCATATTTATTAGGTTGTCAAGGTAGGGCAACTCCTACACCAAGGAAAGTGGCTCACTCGGGGCCAAATTCAGCAAAAGTTTCCTCACCTGATGGGGGAAGTCAATGCAATGGATACCATTACTTCCTTAGGGGGGAGGACTGATCTAGGTGGATATTGGTGGCCACCCACCTATTCCAACTGACTCCTCTTGACAGTTTTAGTTCAACACGTTCTTTTGTACTTCTTTGTAATGGTGGGTTCTACACTTCCAGGTCTTTCTGAAGCCCCATGCATCTTCCAGGTGGATACTGGTGTCCTCCCACCTAATTCAATTGGATTATTTTGTATGTTTTCATGTCAGCACATCTTGTTGTACTTACAGGGCCATTTTGGGGCCCTTAACAATGATTGTTTGGATCGCCATAGACAAAATGTAGATGGAGTTAGAGTTTGATGACGTAATATGTATTTCTTCAAAAGAACTTTCAAACGGGTTATCGCACGCCTAAAACGGAGGTCATATGCAAAAGTTACAACCCTAGGAAGTGGAGGTACCAACTTACTCATAGGGGCCCACATAACTTTTGGTGTTTCACCTCCTAGGGTTAGGTTTTTGGATGTCTATGGTTTTGGAATTCATGAGTAATATCAAAAAGGCCTTTGGAGCCTCATTGTAATCATTCTTCTTAGGTGGATGTGCATAGCAGCTGCATCTCTTCTGAGAGATAACTACCACCATTCCAACAAGTGTTTCAGTTCTGCAGTTTTACAATTTCGACCCATTTCATTTATTCAATAGAAGATATTGTTCACTGGATGTTTGTATTGTTCTTCCTATCTCCATGTTTATTGTATTCAGTCTGTTAATTAGTTTGTTCCGCTCCTAAACCCAGATCAAAATTCATATCACTCGAGTAGTAACAAGCGAGCATTATTTAGTTTGTGCTCGTCCCAAAACCACCATATTGGTTTGTGGTTTTCCTTAAGCCTCCATTTAGTAGAAGAATTTATGTAGCATCCCCAACCCCAAGCTAGGACATGCCACTCAATAATTCCTCCTATGATACCATTTAATTTATAACATGCTCTGCATATGCTGTAATTAAGCAATGAAAACAAAATACAATTCATGCACAAACATGCATAGTAAAACATACATAATTGTATATAAGCATTCACACAGTAAATAACATAAGAACACAAATAAAATAACACTTTTTATTAATTCACCAACTGCATGCAAACCTCAAACTTTCCTCCTAGCCACAGACTCTGCTAGTCACAAACTCTCGACAGCAGGTCACCCCTGAGTTGACACTAGAAACTCCACCATGGAAGGATTCCTAAGCCAAACTAAGGTCTAACTAACACAATAAAACCCAGTTCAAGGTCTCAACTGCTACAACTAGCCTACAACCTCTCATTTACCACAACCTCTCTGTTATGGAATTTTTCCCCCGTGACTTTGGGTCATGTCACAACAAAGATTGACCATATAAAATACAAAACCCTACCCTCAAACACAACAATGCTATGAAAATAATAACTAATTTAAGGAGATAAAGAGAAAGAAAGAGAAGGATAGGCCTCACACATTGTTTCCTACGTCTGATGTTGATCCTCGGTCTCCACCTTAGATGTTTCTCATGATCTCCACTGGTATGGAACTGTAAAAGAAGACCAAAACTATGTTGCAACATGGCATTTATAGATTCCAATCATACATATAACATGCAAATATTCCAATATATGAAAGAAGTTGGCATACATCAACAACTAGAAACCAATGTACACATGTATGGGGGAAAGAGAACTCTTTTATTGAAAATGGTGAAAATGAGTGGTTACAACCTGAATCGAACCGTTGGCACTGTCTCGAAGCCAACCGCCTAGGTTCCTCCAATGGTCCTTCAAGCATAAAATTAGCACAATGGCCCTTCTTCAGATGACTCAGTAGGGATAGGAACACACCCTATAGTCATATAATGGAGAAGAAGGAGAACTGGAAAGAAATTCCAAGAACAAGGGGATGCTACTCAGAGAATGAAGGGAGATACGGAGACTTGCAGATCCAATAACATAACTTTGTATCTTGGTTTTCCTCCTCATCCATTCCCTGAAAGGTTCCTTTATACCATCCTCGAGAGGTTAAGGAGGTTGAATTTTGTTGAGTGGGAGTCCAAGGAGGTTGGAAAATGAGCCTAACTGAAATCCCCACCCGAAAATAAGGAATTATTTTTTTTTTCAAATTTTTTAAGAGCATCTGTGAGTTGTCAACTAGAAACCTGCGGACATTTGCAAGTTGTATGCATATGACCCACAAATGGCACTAAAAATTGTGTTTTTTGAGTGAATTTGATGAGGAAAGTTGGGATTTAATATTGCAATCCAGGGAAAGGGTTGGACCATGTCACAAATGCATTGTGGTGTGGAAATTTGTGCTATAACAGATTCCCCCTAATGTGTGAGGTTAGAAGGACATCTGATGGCCAAAATACATTATACATTTGAGAGCCGAGGATGCATTGAAGTAGAGACAATGAAGGTTCCTAAACAACTGATCCAAGCACATAGACCATTTGCAAATATCAAGTAAGAGTATTCTCTTCCCAAGTCAGGCATACCCATGCTCGAGAGTGATGTAAGCATGGTCACCAAATCAAGTACTCTGTGATTCCATGTTATATATGAAAGTATGACTAATTTCCATGGCCACGAAAAATATAGAGTGGATCCATGTGATATAGAAATCAACAAGCATGTCCACGAGGAATACACAGTGGATCCATGTTAAAGTATATCATAACCATGAATAGATACACAGTGGATATATGTCTCAAAATGAAAACTAGAGGATATTTGGAACCAATGGATTGAACAAATTGATCCTATGAAAGTACCGATGTCTATGGGTTGGTACAATATATGTCAAGTAGGAGAAAAAAATATGTGATGCTCGTATTTCACCCAAAGTCTTCAAAACGATCTGTCATGGTATGAGCCTGCATTATGTGAATAAATGTGTTGGGGTTTAAAATAGTGAGACACCATTTGATTATTGGTCATTGATGTATATCATTAAGAAATGTGAGATGACACACTGATGATAATAATGGATGTCAAGGTACCATGGTACAATCTAACAGTGTGAATAAATGAGTTGAAGTCGAACACCTGGTAGAATCTATAGATCACGGGACATTGATATATTCCCACTGTCAATAGTGAGGGAACCTGCGACTAATGAATGCAAACACCAAGATACCAAATATAACTCTAGATCTATGTCCCATAGAAAGATGTGTTGAATTCGATAGGAAGAGATCCATTGGAAGGAAGGCATTAAGGCATCCTTCGTCATCCAGAATGAGGGGTAGTAGAAGAATGAGGGGTAGATAGGAATCCACTGAATTAGTGACCAATGATGGTTTTTCATCTGTTGAGCGCAAGGTTACCTATCAACGATGAAAATAGACCTAGGGTGCAACTCTAGGTCATACTCTTAGATCAATGTGTCGGATTCGATAAGAGTAGACCTGCCAACAAGAAGTTAATGAGAACCTTCTATACTAGCACAAGTGAGAGACACAAATATTTTTGATAATGAGATGCACTTGAATCACACAAGAAGACCAACTTGAAAAGTCAGATACTTTCTATAGAAAGTCCAACTCATGCTAAATTCCCTTGAAAAAAATCATGACACATTATGTGACTTAGGAAATATGGATTGAAACTGGGATATGGTCGTGATATAGGAGGTACCAACGAACGCTCCATATGGTTGGAAGAATAACCAACCAAAGGATATTATGATCAACAACGAGAAAAGTCTCCTAAGGCCATACTAAACCCAAAATATTGAGACACTAACTCAAAGATTGTGCTTTTTTCAAGGGAGAAAAGATTGTTTCCAACAAAAGAGATAAACACTTTCCCCCTTCTTTTTATTTTTTTTATTTGTTTGTCTTTTTCATGTTAGTAAGGCATGAAAAATAGTAAAATAATGTTATAGTACAATGGAGGAAACAAGTGTCACGGAAAAGAAAACTAGTTCCAAAGTGCAAGGAACATACCTATGATCAATGAAAGGAAGCATGTGCACGATGAGGACACTTAGGGGAATGTCTCCTATAGGGATAAAGGTGTCGAATCGCAAAGGAATAAATTGCAAGGCTAGCAACTAGTAGGAATGCATAAGAAAATGGTTTAACGATGGTAACATGAAACCAACATTAGGACTAGAAGAGTGAGTGGTTCATATGCAATGAAATTACAACTCAACAAAATTTTGGAAGCCATGTTGGTGAATTAGCTAGAAATAGATTGAGAGGAAGTCATGAGTCTTCAATGCAAATACATGTCGGGACTACAGAGGGATTATGATCCTATAAGAAGACTGCAACATAGGTGTCCAAAATGCCAGTGAGGTACTGAATATAACACCCATGAAGAGGTAATCTTTATTATCTGCAAGCGACACCTTTAATCAGCTTGAAGGTATGATGTAAAAAATGAATGGGGTGTATCCTATGGAAGATATGTGAGCAATACAGATAAATGCATTGTCCGGGTGGAATGGAAACTACTTATATGCCAATAAAGAACACAATACCTATTGAAGAATCTAAAAAGTGTTGACATAAGTAGAATCATATGTTAGAGGGAGTCTCATAGGAAATGGAAAGAAAACGATTGAGAAGAAGATATGAAGCTTCAATGCAAAGTCATGGTGGGACTAAATAGGACTCCCAAGCCTAATAGAAAACTTGCAGCATGGGTGCCAAAATGCGAAGGGGTTCTAAGTTAGGGTGCCCATGGAAGATAATCTCTACAACGTGAATTACGACACTTCTAAACAATAGAGAAGCTTTTGCATCACAACCCAGTAGGGTTGATCCTAGGGAAAAATGAAACAGAAAATAGATTACGTAAAAATGCACGGAGGGGAAAATATAACATATATGTCAGTTTCGAGATCATTACCTGTCAGAATGGATCGACATAGAATGAAAAGGTATCCAAGAAAAATGTCTCCAAAGTCCTGTATATAAGACCAAAAACACTTACCAAGAAGTTAATAAGTCCAATATAGAAACCTCTGATAAAAACAAGCATTATGGAATACAAAACTTGAATAAAAGAAACCATAAAAGTACAATAAGTACAAAGGACCGCACATCCTTGCAGCTTATGCATAGTATTTCTCTAGGTAGAGTCCATTACTAGGCTCAGGACAAGGGCTTCTTTAGCAACCAACCTGTAAATTTTTTAGTTGAGGAGGAGGTCGAAGATCCATAATCATAGCTTCAAGGATACCCTTATCTAAAGTAAAATCAACATCCATGAAACCGGGGATTGAAAACATACAAATACCAAGGCTCGAGTTAAAAATACTTAAAAAATCTCTCTCCCACAAAGATAATGAGTTAAAAATACTTGGACAGTGGAATTTTAACTTACCAACAAAGGATGTGTCCTTTCCCTCTATACAGTTCTCTGAACTGGGTATCTGCATCTCCATTTCCCCACCCTCATCCACTAATTTCGAAACTGTATCAACAAAATATTCATCAGATGTTCCTTTATCCTCGCTTAAACCCTATGAAAAAGTGCAACTAGCTCTCAAGTGCCCTATCCGTCTGCATTTAGAGCATTTGAATGGAATACCTAAATAGTCCAGCCTCTATGTGAACATGAAGTCTCTCCATTCTATTTTTAACACTTTAGATAAACCTGCATGGGTATCTATCTCTACTAAAACTTTCGCCATCCATTTGTCACAAGAATGCAGCGCTTCCTCAACTACCCCAATGAAACGACCCAAGCAATCTCCAATCTCTTTCAGCGCATTAAGATTCCACAGTTGTAATGGCAAGTTTGGAAGAAGCACCCATAGATGCCAGAAACTAAAATACTCTGTATTCGGATTATAACCGAATATCCATCTTTTAATCATTAAGCTTCCACCATCCATTTTCCAAAATACCTCCAGAATATGCTTAGTGTCTTCCGGACTTTGGAAAACAAAGCTGAACCATCCCCGTGATAAGGAAATGAAGATTGGAGAGTATCCTAGAAAGGGTAGCCATGTCTTCTGAACCCACTCTTCAATCTGTATCCAGATACGCGAGCGGTAGGGCATCCTAGCAACGACGGCGCAGAGCGCTAGGTTGCAGGATTCTTCTAACCCTACATCAACCCCCATGACTAGCCTTTGCCTAAGTCTCTTAGGTTTCCAAACTTTAGCTAAACGCTTCACCTGTCCAGAGCTATCCACGGGTATAGTCATGGGAGTCTCAAGGGTTTTAAAAAACAAATCGCCTCTCTTCTCCTTATCATCCTCTACTCTGAAACAACTCTGGAAGTTCTTCGGAGATGGAGGGAGGCTTCTGCCTAGATCAATGCACGACTGAGGTGGGTACTGTGCATCTGCCAAAGAGTAATGGGAAGAGTTGATAGCATTCAATGGTAAACTATCTCAACCGTAGGTGTCATTAAGGTCATTTAAAGAATGACCATTGTTCTTATTGAAGACACTTAAAGAATCTATCACTTCAAAGAATCCATTCCTTGCCCATTTCTCCTCGTCAGCTGCGCTAAGCAATGCGCTGCCCTCACGCTCCATGATAGAGTGCACTCAAGACAAAATAATGGGCTCCACCGCTGCTACCAGTCAAATCACTCTTCTCTGATAACAACGAGAAACAATAACTAAGCCATAAAACGGCAGTCCAATAATCTGAGGGAAAAGACAGGGTATCACAGAACCCATCACAGACATCAAACCAAATCAGTGGAGAAACCCAAAAAATTCATCATTAAAAGGTTGATCCCGAAAATCCTGATAAAAAAGAAAACCGCCTAGAAGAAACCAAGGAGCAAACTCTTCACCATCCTTTGTAGACCCCACCAAACTCTAAACATCGAGATTTATTCCATGGAAACCAATGAAGTTGTTCCATCCTTAAAAACCTCGCCTATACTTTTTTCAATCCAAGAAAATAAAACCTGCAACAAAATTCATTGTTTAAGATTCAAATAAAAACTCCCCATAAACTCTTGACTTATAAACGACGTGGGGATCCGATATGATATGATTTTTATTGGATTTGACATCACTCAAATTATAAGATTCTTTGCCCATTCATCCACATTAAATTTAAAGTTTTTTTTGAATGGTGTTAATGAGTAAACAAATACAATTTAT
>JASDQU011403879.1:100495-119084 GCA_032191745.1 Picea mariana
GAACGGTTAGCGTAACGTTACGCTACCGAATTGTGGCTTGACGGGTTGCTTGTGAGGAGTTGGGTATATCTCAGCTGTGTTGGAGTGGTAGCTCAGCCGTGGAGGCGAGCTGAGACGCTAGTCTATCTCTGGTTCTTGTGTGGCCCCTTTGCGGCTCGAGGGGCTAAGGGGGAAGCAGAGTACCCCTAGCATTTGGCTGGGAGGTACTGGTGAGCTTTCTACGGTCGGGAAGTGGTACGCGGAACGGAGCGCGGGACGTCGTCCGAGGAAGGCGAAAGGCAACGGTATGATTTTAACTGGTGAAGTATAATGCATTTTTACTTTCGGCAATTTAATGTTATTGATGTTGAAATTGTAGAATTGTTATGGCATTGTATATTCGGCAAATTTCGTTTCTGCAAGGTTGTTGTGAGTTGTTCTGGAAATGTTGAAATTGTTACCGTCATTTTTGGCCATGAGAAGAATGTAGTTTGTTGGGCGTTTTGGGTACGCATTGTAGATAGGAGGTCGTTACATAACATGAATATGGTAGAGACCATTAGAAATTTGCATAAATATGTCCAAAGTCACAAGGATGATAATGAAAGGATTATGAAAGCCAAAGAGAAACAGGAAGACTTCAATATGAAGTTAATTCATATCATGGACAAAATTGAAAAGAAGTTGGATAAGGAGAGTGGCTCCAACAAATCATGAAGCCACAGGACCCTAAAGAGAAAAGAAGAATAAGGAGTGGTAGCAGACATCACCATCACTCCCAAGGTAAATCCAAAAGGATGGCACATAGCATCTCAATTCCATCCTTTGCCAAGAAGCTTAAGAGTTATAGGGTGGATGAATTGAAAGGAGAAATGAACAAGATCAAACCTCCTACTTTTGATGGAGAGCACAAGAAAGATGAAGATGTTGAGACATGGTTGTTGGGCATGAGAAAATACTTCCAACTGCATAATTATTCTTCTCATGAGGAAGGAATAATTTCTGTTTATCAGCTAAAAGGA
This sequence comes from Picea mariana, assembly GCA_032191745.1. Lineage (NCBI taxonomy): Eukaryota > Viridiplantae > Streptophyta > Pinopsida > Pinales > Pinaceae > Picea > Picea mariana. The sequence continues at coordinate 101,497 of JASDQU011403879.1, forward strand.
AAGGCATCCATGTGGTGGGATCATCTTTTGCAAGTGCATCACATCAGAGAGAAGAATGTTACATGGAAGGAATTCAAGAATCGTTTTGATAAGAAATACTTAACCAAGAGGTATTATGACAAAAAGATGAAAAAGTTCTTCGAACTCTTTATAGAATATGAAAGGATATTTATAGAATGAAAGGATGAGTATAAAATTATATTTATAGAATTGTTGAAGTATGGCTCCTTCATCAAACATGAAACAATTAAGATCCATAGATACTTGAGTGGGCTTCCATCTTTCATCAGTGATAAAATTCAGTATGATGATCCTAAAACCTTGGATGAAACCATAAGGTGAGCTAAGTGCTTATACAATTAGAATAATGGAAATCCTACCTTCCAAAGATCTTGGGAAGACAAGAATAAATTCAATATAGAGAAGAGGAAGAAGGGGAACAAGCCACCCTTCTTCAGAAACAGTTCTCATGGACAACAAACCCCTAGAGAACCCAAAATGAATAAGAAAGGTGGGAAAAGGCCAAGGCAGACACCCATTCAATGTTGGGGTTGTAAAGGAGATCATATGTATAGAGATTGTCCACATAGAAGTGACAAAGTGAGATTTTTCCACAATGTACAGCAAGAAAAAATAGTGGAGGACATGGGAAAAAGTGTTCCATGAATCTATGCAGCCCTGGATAACAAGCAAGAAGAGTTTCAATCACACATGATTGAAGTAGAAGGTATGATCAATAACCATGCCTTTACTATTTTAATATATTCAAGAGTTATTCATAGTTACATGGATCCTAAGGTAGTGGAAGAATTGCAATTTCCAAGAAGCAAGCATGGGAAATCTTGGTTGGTGTAGTTGGCTACAGGAGCCAAGAGAAAGGTTGTCGAGTTGGTTAAATCATGTCCAGTGGACATGAATGGGCTGAGTACCAAGGCATACTTGAACATCCTGCCCTTGGGTTCATATGACTGTCTAATTGGTATGGATTGGTTGGACCAACACCATGTCATCTTAAACTACCATAACAAGGCATTTACTTTCTTGAACGAGGAAGGGAACCCAAGAAAAGTCTAAGGAATTCCTAGGGTAGTTACTGTGTAAGAGATCTTAGCAATGAAGTTGAAGAAGTGCTACAAGAAGTGCTTCCAAATATTTGCATCTCATATGGAGGAAGAATCTAAGGATAAGGTGCCAAATATTGAGGACCATGCAGTCCTAATATATTTTTAGGATGTGTTCAAGGAAATACCAGGACTACCCCCAAAAAGAGATATTGATTTCTCTATAAACTTAATGCCTGGAGTAGCTCCAGTATCTAAGACGCCCTACCAGATGAGTACTCTAGAGCTGAAGGAACTGCAAATGCAACTTGAAGAACTTTCGAGGAAGGGGTATATGTGCCCAAGTGTGTCACCTTGTGGTGCCCTAGTTTTATTTGTGAAGAAGAATGACGAGACATTGAGGTTGTGTATTAATTTCATACAGTTAAACAAAGTAACTATAAAGAACACATATCCATTGCCAAGGATATATGACCTCTTCGATCAATTGAGGGAGGAAAAAATATTTTTGAAGATTTATCTCAGATATGGTTACCATCAAGTAAGGATCAGAGATAAAGACATCAATGAGACTTCCTTCAAAACAAGGTATGGTCATTATGAATTCACAGTGGTGCCATTTGGGATATCAAATGCACCAGTTGTTTTCATGTGCTTGATGAATGGTGTTTTCCATGAATAATTAGAAAAGTTTGTCATTGTATTTTTGGATGACATCCTTGTATATTCTAAGTTAGAATAAGAACATCAACATCACTTGAGGATGGTGTTACAAGTGTTAAGAAAGCACCAGTTGTATGAGAAATTGAGCAAGTGCTCATTCTATTAGAACCAAATTCACTATTTGGGGCATATAATATCCAAAGAAGGGATAACAGTGGACCCTGAAAATATTGAAGCTATAAAAGGGTGGATAGAACCTAATAATGTGACAAAATTTAGATCCTTCATGGGTCTAGATGGCTACAAAAAAATATTCATTGCCGAATTTTCAAGGATTTCTCACCCGATTACTTCCTTACAAAGGAAGGGGGTGAAGTTTCTGTGGACAACGGAGTGTGAAAAGAGCTTCCAACATTTGAAGCAGTTGTTAACCAGTGTGTCAATTTTGCGAATTGCATATCCAAATGAAGATTTCATGGTTTTCACATATGCATGCAAAGAAGGACTTGGTGGAGTCCTTAGTCAGAACAAATTTGGGGTATGTTTTGAATCAAGAAAATTGAAAGCGCATGAAAGGCTCTATGCCACTCATTATTTGGAGTTGGAAGCCATAGTACATGCCTTGAATAAGTGGAGGCACTACCTCATTATTACTTTAGGATGGTGTTACAATTGTTAAGAAAGCACCAGTTGTATGAGAAATTGAGCAAGTGCTCATTCTATTAGAACCAAATTCACTATTTGGGGCATATAATATCCGAAGAAGGCATAACAATGGACCCCAAAAATATTGAAGCTATAAAAGGGTGGATAGAACCTAATAATGTGACAAAATTTAGATCCTTCATGGGTCTAGATGGCTACAACAAAATATTCATTGCCGAATTTTCAAGGATTTCTCACCTTATTACTTCCTTGCAAAGGAAGGGGGTGAAGTTTATGTGGACAACAGAGTGTGAAAAGAGCTTCCGACATTTGAAGCAGTTGTTAACTAGTGTGTCAATTCTGAGAATTGCAGAGCCAAATGAAGATTTCATGGTTTGCACAGATGCATGCAAAGAAGGACTTGGTGGAGTCCTTAGTCAGAACAAATTTGTGGTCTGTTTTGAATCCAGAAAATTGAAAGAGCATGAAAGGCTCTACGCCACTCATGATTTTGAATTGGAAGCCATAGTACACGCCTTGAAGAAGTGGAGGCACTACCTCATGGGAAAAATATTTGAGTTTAGGATAGACCATAATGGTTTGAAATATTGATTTGATCAACCAACTTTAAATGCCAAGTAGAGTAGATGGTTAGATTTCCTTTGTGAGTATGAATTTGATATCAAGCACATCAAAGGAAGAAGGAAAAAATTGGTTGATGCACTCAGCAGGAGAGTGCATGACCTACATGCTACAACCATTATCATGTATCAAATTGATCTTAAAGGCATAATTTCTGAGGTTGCAAAATAATATTTGCAGTACATGGAGTTGATAACAAAACTACAACAAGGTAAAATGCAACAGAAGGTTGAAGATTATAAATTGGGAATTAATGGAATTCTCTTGTATAGGAATATAATTTATGTACCCAATTCTTGTGAATTGAGGAGTACGATCTTGAAAGAGATGCATAATGTGCCTTATGTTGGACACCCCAGATATCAAAAAACAATTGCAGCAGTCAAAATCCAATACTATTGGTCGGGCATGAAGAAAGAAATCGTTGAGTACATTGCTAAATGTCTGGAGTGTCAAAAGGTCAAGGATGAGCATAGACACCCAGTTGGGTTGCTTCATCCATTTCCCATTCCTAAGTGGAAGTGGGAAGTGGTGTCAATGGATTTCATCACCAACACAATTCTATCATGGTGGTGGTGGACAAGCTTAATAAAGATGCCCATTTCATTTCAATGACGATTACTCACAAGGAAACAAATGTTTTTGATATTTATATGAGGGAAGTAGAATTATTTCATGGCATACCCAATAAAATTGTGTTTGAAAAAATACCCAAAGTTTACCTCAAAGTTTTGGAGGGGATTATTCAAAGGGTTCAGAAAAAAAATCCGAACTTTAGTACAACTTATCATCTCGATTGTGATGGGAAAACAGAAAGGGTGAACCAAGTGATAGAGGATATGCTAAGAATGTATGTGATGGAAAAACAATCAAAGTGAGAGGATTATCTACACTTGATAGAATTTTCCTACAACAATGGGTACGAGGAATCTCTGAAGATGAGCCCATTTGAGGCACTTTATGGCAGAAAGTGAAATATTCCCATAAGATGGGACAACCTAGCCGATAGAGCAGTAGTTGGGCTTGAGTTTCTCAAGGAAATGGAAGAGCACATGTCAAATATTAAGCATAATTTAAAGGTTTCTCAAGACAGTCAGAAAAGCTACGCTGATAAGGGAAGAATTCACATAGAATTTTGTATTGGAGATCATGTGTTTCTGAAAGTGAAGGCCAATAGAAGTTCCCTGAAGTTGGGAAACTGTTCCAAATTGGCAGCTTGTTACTGTGGGCCATTTGAAATCCTAGAAAGGATTGGGCATGTAGATTATATGCTTGAATTACCTGCATATATGACCATTCATAATGTATTCCATGTATCATTGCTTAAGAAATATATACTTGATGCTAATCATGTTATTGATTGGAATGTGATTCAAGTGGAGCAAGAAGGTGCCTTTCAAGTGCATCCGGTATGTATTTTGGACCAGAAAATCAAGGAGCTCTGGAATCGAGCCATCGATCTTGTAAAGGTCCAATGGACTTGGTACAGTCCTGAGGATGCCACTTAGGAGCATGAAGAGGCCATGCAGGAAGAATACCCACATATTTTTGAAGATTTTTGAAAATTTTGTCGTAATATGTAGATATGATGCACTGAGGACAGTGCATAAATAAGGGGAGGGGATTGTAATACCCCAAGGCCAAGACCCTGCTGAATTGTAATTATTTTTATAGGCTGGTGAGCCAAGTGTTTATAATTTGGGAGGCTTATGTATTTTTTTTAGTTCGGAGAGCCTAGATGTTGAAGGCCAGAGAGCCTGATTTTTGGTATATGTAAATACTCACATCATTAATATAATTACATCATTGCGTGTAGACCGACCATGAAGAAAGATTTATGGCAAACTAAGCTCCACTGGGAAGGGAAAGGGAAGGTGCTAAGAGGCCAGGAAAAAGGGCTAAGCTTGAAGAGATTAACCCCAAGGGAATATTATAATATATTTTCCTAAATACTAAGGTTTGGGAAATAACTATGTTATCATAAGTTCCTTTGGGGGAGAGGAACAAACTCCAAGTGGAGAGGAACGAGCTTCCAAGAAAGCCATGTGTCAATTTGGGCGCATGCATTTTTTTGTGGGAAATCATTCGTTATGGGGGTTCGCTCAGCCATTCTTTCCATGCTCCCAATTCACGCACTCATGCACTCAGCCCGAGCATTCACACAGCATCCACTTCCTCCATCATTTTACCTCTGCAAGCTCTATAACTTGCAACCCCGTGAAGCTAACCCGTACTTTTCCTACGAAGCATAGAATGTCTGTATTTTTCCTAAGCCATATCACACCTTAGCCATTTGTTATTGCTTCCCACGTTTTTCTATGGACTGGTGTGGTTTACTTTCCTTACTAGATCCATACCTGATTTTCTATTGTGATTACCTAGACTAGATTGGTCTGGGAGATGGAATGAAGAAGCATGTTTTTAGGATTGTGAGAAACTCTCTCCAAGTGAGAGAGTTTGTTGGGGAAGTGATTTTCCCAGAGGGAGCCTCACGAAAGCTGTAGTTCTCTGAGACTTCATGTCCAACCTGTTGTTGAAGCCCTGGAAGGGGAGTGGGACAGTCGAAGGACTATCGAGTAGAGAAGGGCACACTCCCTAGGGTGGGACATGAATGTGGGGAATGAGGGACTATAAGCTGTGGACATGAGTGGACTCCTAGGGCAAGAATCCTTCCTAGAGATTTTGTAACCTCAACCTACCCTAGGATTTCCTTTACCCTAGGTGGAGTTTGGTCCCAGCTCAGGGGTGACCCACTGTTGATAGATTAGAGTAGTGTGGCATAAGGCTGGGATATTTGTGGAAGGTTTGCATGCAGTTTGTGGCCTTCTTAAATAGATAATTACTTTTTATGCATGCTTAATTATATGTTGTATGTTACACCTATGTTTACTTATTGTATGCTTTCGCATAATTCTATGTATGTTAACAAAAAGTAGATGCTTATTTTTAATGTAATAAGTATGATAGTTTTTGCATATGAAATCTCGTCGGTGGAATTCATCAGCTTTGGAGGCTAGGGTATGTTACACCTTGAGCCCTGGTATTTGTGTGTTTTCGATCCCCGGTTTCATGGATGTTGATTTTCCTTCAAATAAGGCTATCCTTGAAGATATGATTATGGATCTTCGACCTCCTCCTCAACTAAAAAATTTACAGGTTGGTTACTAAAGAAGCCCTTGGCCTAAGCCTAGTAATGGACTCTACCTAGAGAAATACTATGCATAAGCCACAAGGATGTGTGTTCCTTTGTACTTATTGTACTTTTATGGTTTCTTTTTTTCAAGTTTTGTATTCCATAATACTTGTTTTTATCAGAGGTTTCTATATTGGACTTATTAACTTCTTGGAAAGTGTTTTTGGTCTTATATACAGGACTTTGGAGACATTTTTCTTTGGTACCTTTTCATTCTATGTCGATCTGTTCTGATAGGTAATGATCTCAAAACTGACATATATGTTATATTTTCCCCTCTGTGCATTTTTGCGTAATCTATTTCCTGTTTCATTTTTCCTTAGGATCAACCCTACTGGGTTGTGATGCGAAACCTTCTCTATTGTTTAGAAGTGTCGTAATTCATGTTGTAGAGATTATCTTCCATGGGCACCCTAAATTATAACCCCTTCACATTTTGGCACCCATGATGCAAGTTTTCTATTAGGCTTGGGAGTCCTATTTAGTCGCACCGTGACTTTGCATTGAAGCTTCATATCTTCTTCTCAATCGTTTTCTTTCCATTTCCTATGAGACTCCCTCTAACATATGATTCTACTTATGTCAACACTTTTCAGATTCTTCAATAGGTATTGTGTTCTTTACTGGCATATATGTAGTTTCCATTCCACCTGGACAATGCATTTATCTGTATCGCTCACATATCTTCCATAGGATACACCCCATTCATTTTTTACATCATACCTTCAAGTTGCTTAAAGGTGTCGCTTGCAGATCATAAATATTACCTCTCCATGGGTGTTCTAGTTAGTACCTCACTGGCATTTTGGACACCTATGTTGCAGTCTTCTTATAGGATCAGAAGCCCTTTGTAGTCCCTCCATGTATTTGCATTGAAGACTCATGACTTCCTCTCAATCTATTTCTAGCTAATTCACCAACATGGCTTCCAAAATTTTGTTGAGTTGTAATTTCATTGCATATTAACCACTCACTCTTCTAGTCCTAATGTTGGTTTCAGGTTACCATCGTTAAACCATTTTCTTATGCATTCCTACTAGTTGCTAGCCTTGCAATTTATTCCTTTKYGATTCGACACCTTTATCCCTATAGGAGACATTCCCCYAAGTGTCCTCATCGTGCACATGCTTCCTTTCATTGATCATAGGTATGTTCCTTGCACTTTGGAACTAGTTTTCTTTCCCATGACACTTGTTTCCTCCATTGTACTATAACATTATTTTACTATTTTTCATGCCTTACTAACATGAAAAAGACAAACAAATAAAAAAAATAAAAAGAAGGGGGAAAATGTTTATCTCTTTTGTTGGAAACAATCTTTTCTCCCTTGAACAAAACACAATCTTTGAGTCAGTGTCTCAATATTTTGGGTTTAGTATGGCCTTAGGAGACTTTTCTCGTTGTTGATCATAATCTCCTTTGGTTGGTTATCCTTCCAACCATATGGAGCGTTTGTTGATACCTCCTATATCACGAACATATCCCAGTTTACAATCCATATTTCCTAAGTCACATAATGTGTCATGCTTTTTTTCAAGGGAATTTAGCATGAGTTGGACTTTATATAGAAAGTCTCTGACTTTTCAAGTTGGTATTCCTGTGTGAGTCAAGTGCAACTCATTATCACGAATATTTGTGTCTCTCACTTGTGATAGTATAGAAGGTTCTCATTAACTTCTTGTTGGCGGGTCTACTCTTATCGAATCCGACACATTGATCTAAGAGTATGACCTAGAGTTGCACACTGGGCCTATTTTCATCGTTGATAGGTAACCTTGCGCTCAACAGATGAAAAACCATCATTGGTTACTAATTGAGTGGATTCCCTTATGTTCGATGTCAACAACAATCATCACACATAGGGATTCGTGCAATACCTTGGTTTCCATTTGACCCCATTGGTGGATTCCTCATCTTTTTCAGTAGTCTCTCTTATTGGCTACTATTCATAGAGTCTCTTTCATATTCTATTCCATTTGGTGCATTCTAGATTCATACCTCAGTGTAGTCCTTACAATATTTTCATCTAAATTCTTCCAAATATTTGGTCTTCTACTACCCCTCATTTTGGATGACGGAGGATGCCTTAATGCCTTCCTTCCAATGGATCTCTTCCTATCGAATTAAACACATATTTCTCTAGGACATAGATCTAGATTTATATTTGGTATCTTGGTGTTTGCATTCATTAGTCACAGGTTCCCTCACTATTGACAGTGGGAATATATCAATGTCCTGTGATGGATAGATTCTACCAGGTGTTCGACTTCAACTCATTTATTCACACTTGTTAGAATGTACCATGGTGCCTTGACATCCATTATTATCATCAATGGGTCATCTCACATTTCTTAATGATATACATCAATGACCAATAATCAAATGGTGTCTCACTATTTTAAACCCCAACACATTTATTCACATAATGGAGACTCATACCATGACAGATCGTTTTGAATACTTCGGGTGAAATACGAGGATCACATATTTTTTTCTCCTACCTGAGACATATATTGTACCAACCCATAGACATCGGTACTTTCATAGGATCAATTTGTTCACTCCATTGGTTCCAAATATCCTCTAGTTTTCATTTTGAGACATAGATCCACTATGTATCTATTCATGGTTATGATATACTTTAACATGGATCCACTGTGTATTCCTCATGGACATGCTTGTTGATTTCTATATCACATGGATCCACTCTATATTTTTCGTGGCCATGGAAATTAGTCATACTTTCATATATAACATGGAACCACAGAGTACTTGATTTGGCGACCATGCTTACATCACTCCCGAGCATGGGTATGCCTAACTTGGGAAGAGAATACTCTTACTTGATATTTTCTAATGGTTTATGTCCTTGGATCAGTTGTTTAGGAATATTCATTGTCTCTACTTCATTGCATCCTCGCCTCTCAAATTTATAATGTATTTTGGCCATCATGTGTCCTTCTAACCTCACACATTAGGGGGGATCTGTTATAGCACAAATCGCCACACCGCAATGCATTTGTGACATGGTCCAACCCTTTCCCTCGCTTGCAATCTTAAATCCCAACTTTCCTCATCAAATTCACTTAAAAAACACAATTTTTAGTGCCATTTGTGGGTCATATGCRTACAACTTKCAGATGTYYGCGGGTTTCTAGTTGACAACTCACGGATGCTCTTAAAAAAGTTGAAAAACAAAATAATTCCTTATTTTCGGGTGGGATTTCAGTTAGGCTCATTTTCCAACCTCCCCAGACTCACACTCAAAAAAATTCAACCTCCTTAATCTCTTGAGGATGGTATAAAGGAACCTTTCGGGGAATGGATGAGGAGGACAACCAAGATACAAAGTTATGTTATTGGATATGTAAGTCTCCCTATCTCCCTTCATTCTCTGAGTAGCATCCCCTTGTTCTTGAACTTTCTTTCCAGTACTCCTTCTTCTCCATTATATGACTATAGGGTGTGTTCCTATCCCTATCGAGTCATCTGAAGAAGGGCCATTGTGCTAATTTTATGCTTGAAGGACCATTGGAGGAACCTAGGTGGTTGGATTCGAGACAGTGCCAATGATTTGATTCAGGTTGTAACCACTCATTTTCACCATTTTCAATAAAAGAGTTATCTTTCCCCCATACATGTGTAAATTAGTTTCTAGTTGTTGATATATGCCAACTTCTTTCATATACTGGCATATTTTCATGTTATATGTATGATTGGAATCTATAACTACCTTGTTGCAACATAGTTTTGGCCTTCTTTTACAGTTCCATACCAGTGGAGATCATGAGAAACATCTAAGGTGGAGACCGAGGATCAACATCAGACGTAGGATACAATGTGTGAGGCCTATCCTTCTCTTTCTCTTTCTTTATCTCCTTAAATTAGTTATTATTTTCATAGCATTGTTATGTTTGAGGGTAGGGTTTTGTATTTTATATGGTCAATCTTTGTTGTGACATGACCCAAAGTCACAGAGGAAAAATCCCATAATAGAGAGGTTGTGGTAAATGAGAGGCTATAGGCTAGTTGTAGCAGTTGACACCTTGAACTGGGTTTTATTGTGTAAGTTAGACCTTAGTCTGGCTTAGGAATCCTTCCATGGTGGAGTTTCTAGTGTCAACTCGGGGGTGACCTGCTGCTGAGAGTTTGTGACCAGCAGAGTCTATGGTTAGGAGGAAAGTTTGAGGTTTTCATGTAGTTGGTGAATTAATAAAAAAGTGTTATTTTATTTGTGTTCTTATGTTATTTACTGTGTGAATGCTTATATAAAATTATGTATGTTTTACTATGCAGGTTTGTGCATGAATTGTATTTTGTTTTCATTTCTTAATTACAGCATATGCAGAGCACGTTATAAATTAAATGGTATCATAGGAGGAATTGTTGAGTGGCATGTCCTAGCTTGGGGTTGGGGATGCTATAGAAAGTCTTCTACTAAATGGAGGCTTAAGGAAAACCACAAACCAATATGGTGGTTTTGGGATGAGCACAAACTAAATAACGCTCGCTTGTTACTACTCGAGTGATAGGAATTTTGATCTGGGTTTAGGAGCGGAAAAAACTGATTAACAAAATGAATACAATAAACATGGAGATAGGAAGAACAACACAGACATCCAGTGAACAATATCTTCTATTGAATAAATGAAATAGGTCGAAACTGTAAAATTGCAGAACTGAAACACTTGTTGGAATGGTGGTAGTTATCTCTCAGAAGAGATGCAGCTGCTACGCACATCCACCTAAGAAGAATGATTACAATGAGGCTCCAGAGGCCTTTTTGATATTACTCATGAATTCCAAAATCGTAGACATCCAAAAACCTAACCCTAGGAGGTGAAACACCAAAAGTTATGTGGGCCCCTATGGGTAAGTTGGTACCTCCACTTCCTAGGGTCGTAACTTTTGTATATGACCTCTGTTTTAGGCAAGTGATAACCCGTTTGAAAGTTCTTTTGAAGAAATACACATTATGTCGTCAAACTCTAACTCCATCTACAATTTGTCTGTGGCGATCCAAACAAGCATTGTTAAGGGCCCCAAAATGGACCTGTAAGTACAACAAGATGTGCTGACATGAAAACATACAAAATAATCCAATTGAATTAGGTGGGAGGACACCAGTATCCACCTGGAAGATGCATGGGGCTTCAGAAAGACCCAGAAGTGTAGAACCCACCATTACAAAGAAGTACAAAAGAACATGTTGAACTAAAACTGTCAAGAGGAGTCAGTTGGAATAGGTGGGTGGCCACCAATATCCACCTAGATCATTCCTCCCCCCTTAGGAAGTTATGGTCTCCATTGCATTGAGTTCCCCCATCAGCTGAGGAAACTTTTTCTAAATTTGGCCCCAAGTTAGCCACTTTCCTTGGTGTAGGAGTTACCCTACCTTGACAACTCGATAAATATGGATCCTCTGCTGGTGAGTTCCCTTGACCTTTGTGTCCACTATCTGATCAGTGGATTCTTTTTCCATGGAGTCAAGGTTGAGCTCTGTCGGTGTCAGTTGTTCTATGATCTCTGAGGTATCCAATAATGGTGGAAAATATGGTCGAAGGAGGTCCACAATGAACACTGGGTGCAAGCCAAGGAAGGGTGGAGTGTTGAGCTCAAAATCATTGCTACCCACAACCTTGGTGATAGTGTAAGGCCTATAGTGAAGTGGGTGGAGCTTCCGATGGGGCCCTGTGAGACGCTCCTTCTGCAAATGTAACCAGACTTTGTATCCAACCTAAAAATGGTGTGGTACCCTGTGTTGATCATGGTGCTACTTGTACTTAGAATTGGATTTCTGCAAAATAACATGGACCTGTTGGCGGATGTGCTGAATCTGCTCAATAAATTTGGTGGATTTTTTGGTTTCAAACTGAACATGGGAAGAGTATGTTTGTGTGGTGGCAAGAGGTAGTGAAACATCAATGGGATCCAAGGGTTGGAATCCCAACACCACCTTAAATGGGCTATGGCCGATGGAGCTATGGAGAGCCCTGTTGTAACTATGTTGAACATATGGGAGACTCTCATCCCATGTACGTGGATGCTTAGAGTTGTACATGTGTAGGATGTGAAAAATCATTTGATTAATGAGCTCTGTTTGGCCATCTGTTTGGGGGTGGAAAGAAGTGGATTTAGTGAGGTTGGTGTCCAACAATGACTATAGACTCGACCAAAATGTGTTGAGGAACCTGTTGTCCCAACTGGAGATGATGTTCTGTGGTATCCCAAAATGGACCCACACTTGTTTGAAGAAGATCTTGGAAGTAGCTGTCCTTGTGATATTCTCCTTGCAGGCTGTGAGGATGGCCACTTCAAAACCTAATCAATGAACGCAAATACACAATTGTTTCCTTGCTTAGTGGATGGAAGGCCAGACATGTAATCCATGGATATGGATTTCCAAGGCTTCTCGTGAGTAGGAAGAGGGGTGTATAAGCCTTGACTCTTGATGGATGGCTTGGAAATGGCACAAGAAGTGCAAGATAGGATATACTTGATGACTTCCTATTGAAGTTTTGGCCAATAAAAATGTTTCTGAAGAACGACCACAGTTTTATCCACACCAAAATGGCCCACCATCCAACTGTAGTGGGCTTCCCAAATCCTCTGTAGTTCATACAGACACAGGGGAAATTGCAGAATGACCTCCATCATAAGTGGTCCACCTACCTGCAGTAGTAATGTTTCCTATAATTTAATGTTTCCATTGACGACAGGATTGTACAATGGAATGCATTTCCTTGTCATAGGTGGGGTATTTCTATACAGTATTTGAGAGTGTCTCACTATGGTATGCCACCAGATGACCGTGCTGAGTGAGAACTATGCCTACAACATAGTCAGATGAATCAATCTCAATCTAGAATGGTTGTTGCAGATCAGGAAAGGAGAGTACCAGAGATGATCACAAGCGATGCTTCAAATCATCGAATGCTCATTGTTTTTCCTTCCCCCACATAGGATTTTCCCTATCACTGCCCTCGGTCACCTGGATAAGGGCCCATGCAATATGGGAGAATCCCAAAATGAACCGTCGGTAGAAGTTGGCCAATCCCAAGAAGCTCTGAAGCTCGGTTAGTGTGGTTGGGGCTGGCCAGTCATGAATGACTTGGATCTTAGCTGGATCAACATGTACCCCATGCTCATCAATAATGTAGCCCAAGTATTGGACCTTTTTCATTCCAAAGGACCATTTTTCCAAGTTGGCATATAGCTTGTGTTGTCTCAGAGTGCTCAAAACCTATTGAGTATGTTGCATGTTCTCCTTCCAAGTTTTGTTAAAGATGAGGATGTCATCCAAATATATCACCACAAAAGATTTGGTGAAGGGTCTCAATACATCATCTATCAACCTCATGAAGGTGGCTGGTGCATTTGTTAAGACAAAGGGCATGACCAAGCATTCGAAGAGACCTTCTTTAGATTTAAAGGTTGTCTTCCATACATCAGTTGGTTCGATGGGAACCTAGTGGTAGCCAGACTTTAGGTCAATCTTGCTGAAGAAATTTCCTCCCTTGAGTTGGTCAAGAATGCCATCAATTCTGGGAATTGGGTATCGGTTACTGAATGTGATTTTGTTTAAGGCTATGTAATCAATGCAAAGTCTCCAAGTCTCATCCTTCTTCTACACCAGTACAATCGGGCTTCCACAAGGGGAGGATTTGGGTATGATGTGCCCCTTTTTAAGAGGCTCTTGGATCTAATGCTTGATTTCATCATTTTCCATCAACGAGCAACGATAGACTGGTCCATTAGGCAAAGGTGCACCAGGGGTCAGATCAATTGGATGCTTGACTTGGCAGTGCATCGATACCCTGATGGGTGAGGAGAAGATGTCTTTGTACTCTTCCACGATCCCATCCACTTGCTTATGCTGCAAAGAGAGGCTTTGTGTAGAGGCCACGGATGTGGTAGCGACATTCTACTTACTATGAGCATGGATCAAAAAGAAGACAAACTTCCCATTCTATGAAATGACCTTACTGCATTGCTTAACAGAGATTAAATAAATAGTAGTAGGCGGCGCTACCTCTCGTATCATGTACAATTTTCTACCCAAAGTAATAATAACACTACAGGGTTTAGAAAAATACACATCATGATGCTTCCACAAATATGCTTGTCCTAATAGAACATTACAAACTTCAAGGGGAGAAATATCAGAAAATACCTCATTTTTGAAAGGCTTGATGTCGTAGGGTAGACGACATTGTTGGCTGACACAAAGATCTCTTCCTTTGAGAATCCATCCGATGGCGTAGGGATGTAGGTGCAGTTTCGTCGATAGGTCCAACTGCTTGATGACCTCTGTTGAAATTATTTTCTTCTTAATGTCGCTATCGACAATGAAATGAAGTGGAACCCCCTTGACCCACATCTATGAATGAAAGAGGCATTCCCCTTCCTATGGTTCTTCTGGTTCACTTGGTTGGACTTTGGTGGTAGCGACAATGGCATTGGGTTCAACATTGATAATCTACTTCCCTCCTTTGGGATTTGATTCAGAATCAGAATCAACCTCTCACTTGGAAGCCTTCAGCTCGACCACGAGTGACTTCTTGGATAAAAACTCTTTCGTGTTTTTCTAAGGGATTTTATGGTACTCACACCATTTTCCCGTGTCCTTCTTCGTCTTCTCATTTCCATTATTGCGTTGCAGGTTGGACTAGTTGTCCTGAGAGTGGCCATGTTTTCTCTGTCCCTTGCTATGTGGGTTGGGGTCGCCTTTGCCCTGCTTCGACTGTGAGGAGTTTGTAGATCCAAACTCTCACCTCTTCTGCTTAAATTTCTACTCAATCTTGACAACGTATTTATAAGTCGTACCTAATGAGACAATGTCCAGAAACTCCATTTATGTTTGAATGTATCTATGCAAACAACCGCGGTATTTTAGCACCATATGTCGCTCAAAGTCTTTGATACCCAATTTGGTGCGCAGGGTAAGGAAAATATTGGATAAATCTGGTATTGTCTAGTCCCTTTCTTGATGTAGGACTAATCCGAACTATTTTCGGCACGAAATGAGATTGGAGATATAATAAAGAAATGCACAGAGATATCATAGATATTCAATAATATAACAGAAATGTATCAGATATGAAACCATAAACACAGATATACAGTAATACATGATTTATATTAATGAAAGAAATGTACAGAGACTGCAAAATACAGAGTGAAAGACTCACTAGAATGGTGGCAACTTATCTCTGAGAAGAGATGTGACGGCTACTCGCATTCACAAGAAGATGATTACAATGAGGCTCTGAAGGCCCTTTTACAATAAGAAGAAATTCCAAAAACCCTAGACATCCAAAAACCTAACCCTAGGAGATGAAGCGCCAAAAGTCATGTGGGCCCCATTTGGGTAAGTGAGTACATCAACTTCCCAGGGTCGTAACTTTTGCATACGATCTTCGTTTTAGGCATGTGATAGCTCGTTGGAAAGGTATCATCAAGGAGATTCATTTTGGGGGATAAATCATGCCTTCAACTATCATTGAGAACCTTGATCTCAAAAAACCTTCATTTAGGCCCTCAAAATGGCCCCGGAAGTTAAAACCTGCTAAAAATAGTAAATTGCCAAAATTGGCAGAAAATTGTTTTGAGCCATTTGGAAAAGGTGGGTGGCCACCAATATCCACCTAGATCAAGGGTGGTCCATCTGGTATATTTCTCCTCGTAGCTTCCAACAGGGTAGTACTGTTCTTTAATGGCATCCCGGAAGGAATCCCATGTAGGGGAAACCACAAATATTGCAGATTCCTCTATGGCCCTTTGCTCAGTGTAAGTGTCCCACCAATATTTAACATGGGGGACGACCTTGATGAGTGAAAAAGTAATATTTTTCCTATCGGAAAAATTGTGGATCAAAAAATACCCTTCGAGCAAATTCAACCTTCAAATAATGGAATATCAAAATTTACCTGCACCTTGAAGGGGATTGCATGGTCGCTTGATGAAGATGCTTCTCCTGTGGGAAGCCGCTAAAGGATCTGTGCAAATTTTTCCATCATTTAGTTCCTTTGTCACGCAAGGGATTCCTCGA
This sequence comes from Picea mariana, assembly GCA_032191745.1. Lineage (NCBI taxonomy): Eukaryota > Viridiplantae > Streptophyta > Pinopsida > Pinales > Pinaceae > Picea > Picea mariana. The sequence goes on from JASDQU011403879.1 coordinate 117,752, forward strand.
GAAACATTTTAAAAGGATATCTGCTCCATCATATTTCTTTTTGTCTCCCATGGGTTGTTGTCAGGCTCAGCGCAATCAATCTTGCAATGATTTGATTGGTTCGAGTCCCAACTTCTTGTACCTCATATCTTGTCAAGGACATGCACGAAGGAAAATAAATAAAGAGCAGAACGCTTTGATACCACTCATCCAGATTTAGGAGTGGAACGAACTGATTAACAAACTGAATAAAATAAACACAGAGATAGGAAGAACAACACAAATATCCAACGAACAATAACTGTTATTGAATAAATGAAATAGGCTGAAACTGTAAAACTGCAGAACTGAAACACTTGCTCGAATGGTGGTAGCTATCTCTGAGAAGAGATGTGGTTTCTATGCGCATCTGTCTTAGAAGAATTCTTACAATGAGGCTCCAGATGCCTTTTTGATATTACTCATGAATTCCAAAACCCTAGATATACAAAAACCTAACCCTAGGAGGTGAAATTCCAAAAGTTTTGTGGGCCCCTATGGGTAAGTTGGTACCTCCACTTCCTGGGGTCGTAATTTTTGCATACAACCTTCGTTTTAGGCGTGTTATATCCTGTTGGAAAGGTCTTTTAAAGAACTACACATTACGCCATCAAACTCTGACTCTGTCTACATTTTGATTGTGGCGAGCCAAAAAACATTGTTAAAGGCCCCAAAATGGCCATGGAAATACAATAAGATGTGCTGACATGAAAACATACAAAATAAGCCAATTGGATTAGGTGGGAGGCCACTAGTATCCACCTGGAAGATGTGTGGGGCTTCAAACAACCCGAAAAGTGTAGAACCCACCATTACAAAGAAGTACATAAGAACGTGTTGAACTAAAATTGTCAAGAGGAGCTAGTTGGAATAGGTGGGTGGCCACCAATATCCACCTGGATCAACCTCGAAACATGAATCCTAAATATCAATATTTGATGTTATTCCCCCATCTCAGTGACAAGGTGAGAAGAAAAAAATATTTCCACTCAGTGTCAATACTAGAGAATGAATTCTTTGGTATTAGTGATATATCTTCTTAACTGTTGATGACAATTTCCAAGAAGTGATCCACCCATAGTGGTTCTTTACTCTTGTAGATTTATTGTGTTTGGATTTTTTTTTCTGAAGGATGATTGTGCTTTCCACAATGCTCACAAGGATGTATATCAAAACATTGATCTTCCATATTGTTAGAAAAACGGGACCGCGGAGCAATACAATAAAACAAATGCGGAAATAAAACACAGAAGATACACAATACAAGAGAGACACAGATTTACGTGGTTCACCTAGTGTGGGCTATGTCCACCAG
>JASDQU011403880.1:22146-46013 GCA_032191745.1 Picea mariana
AAATTTTGATGCTAAGCAGGAGAGGGTGGATGTAGTATCGATCTAGGTTCGTTTGTCGGGCCTCCCTATGTAGTATTGGAACTCTATGCATTTTGTGGCCATTGGAAACAAATTGGGAAACTATATTGAAGCGGATATGTCTTTTGAGGAGATTGGTTTGATGTCTGTGGCCAGGATCTTGATGAGGCTGGATATTCATCCAAGGTTACTTAAAGAGTTGACTATTGAGACGACAGTTGGGTCCTTTATTCAGCCTTTGGACTATGAAGGCATTCCCTTTAGGTTTCATAGATGCCATATATATGGACACGGTGTTGCGGAGTGTAAATTTCCTTTCAAGGGGAAGTTGTGGGGGTCAACGGGTGAAGAACTACTTGTTGCGCTGAGGCGTTCAGACTTGGCGACTGGAGTTTCAGGGAATAAATATGTGGAGGCTACAAAGGCTCTTGATACGGTATTGGGAAGGGGGTGGAATATCGTTTATTCTATTGTTATTGGCCCACTTGGAAAGGGCACAAAACTGTCTCAGGTACAGAAGACAACAAAAATGAGTTGTCCAAGGTCCCTATTGGTGTTAGGCAAGTTACCGAATACCAATACTTCGGTTGTCTCTAATTTAAATTCTGATTTTTTGCATCCGTCGGGAAGTTTGGGGGATGTTTCTATTTCATCTTTGGGTTTCTCCTCTAGTCCCACTTTGTCGTTCTTTGTGGCGGTTTTTTGTAAAGATCCTAATGTTGGGGAATTTTACCCTCCTCCACTTATAACTATGTTTGTCACTCCTGTGGGTAGCAAGGAACCAGGGTTCATTTGTGATTCAATGGTTTCTTCCTCTATGAAAACCATGGAGGTTGTGGTTAATCCAGGTTTTTAGTCTACTGGTATCGTCAATGATGTGGAACCCTCTCCCTCCCTTTCTACCTCCCCTTTGGAATTGACTCGAACCTTTACCCACCTATGCTCCCAGTCGACCTCTAGAAACTCAACATCTGATGGGAGTAGGATCTGTTATTCTCTTCGTAATAGGTCCATTTTAAATGAGCAATTTTGTGTGGGTGGTGATGTGGAGCATGTGGGACGTGGTTTAGTTTCTTTACCACACACTCCATCATTGACTAGAGGTCAGGGAAGGAGGTCACATACTCTTGGAATAAGATCGGGCCAGAATTGACTTGGCCTCGGGTAGACAATATTCCATTGAATGGGCACTTAGAGAAAATCAATCCCATGAAGTGGTTTCCCTATGAAAATCCTATCATTTAATTGTTGGGGGTTGGCGAACCATGCAAAAAAATCATCTTTAAAAAGGTTAGTTGATGTTGTCTCTCCGGATGTTATTTTTCTACAAGAAACTCGGGGGAGTAGTGAACCAGTGGTCACGTCGTTGGAATATTTGTTGTCAGGTTGGTCCTTTGTGGCATTGGATGCAAAGGTTCACTTTGGGGGATTAACCACTGGGTGGTCTCTAAAGAAATGCAACTATGAATGGGTTTGGGGTTTTGAATCAAGGATCAGACTCAATGTTTTCTCTGCTGAGTTGGGTCATTATTTGACTCTGGTAAACATCTATGGTTCTTACTCTGATAGGCAGTGTTATTGGGAATCCCTGGAAAAATGTTCTTGGTTTTCTACTACAAAGGTTGTTTTGGGTGGATATTTCAACTTCTCCTTGGGTGTGGTAGAGGTCTGGGGTCCTAGAACAAACCCAGATCCCTTGACCAATTACTTTATTCATTTCCTGGATCAACATGGGTTGTTGGATATTGAGCCAATAAAACTAAAGCCGACTCGGAGGAATAGACACACTAGTGAATATCGTGTTGCTAAACGACTGAATCGTTTCATTTTGGTGGAGGAGCTTGTTGATTCCATGTCACTTGTCCGACAATGGGTTGCCTGTAGCAGTGAATCGGACCACAATCTGATTGTCTTGGAGATGCACGGTAGGGTTCATCATGCTCCTAGTCCTCTTAAATTTTTTTAGGGATGGTTGAAGGATCCAGAATATCAAGATTTGGTTTTTAAGCTGTGGATACTCATCGGGAAAATTCCAGATACTCATGTTGTTGTACATTTTCTAAAAAATTTGAAAAGAATCAAGCAAGCAACCATCACTTGGGCACACGAGAAAAAAGTAAAAGAGGAGCAGGAGTTAAAACTCATTGAATAGACTCTATTGGATTGGTAGGATGGCAATGGTTGGGGATTTTATACCAGTGAGAGCAAGGATGAGCTGGTCATATTGGAATTTAGGCAGAGGGCTCTACTGGCAGATAAGGAAGCCTCGTGGAGACTAAAAAGTCATGCTATTTGGATTACCTATGGGGATGATAATACAAAATTCTTTCACTCATATGCAAAAGGTAGGAAAATTACAAACACTATATGGGGTCCAAATCAGGGTGATGGACAAATTGTCAATTCCTTTGAGGGTCTGACTACACTAGGCATTTCACATTTTAAATATCTTTTCAAGGCACGGGAGGGAACCTCCATTGTTGAGATTGTTTAAGTTTCCATATTATTCCCTCTTTTTGTTGAGGAGGAAGAGCGTATGACCTTGATGGAGGAGGTCTCAGAAAAGGAATTACTGGAATTCTTTCATTCTTTTCAAAAAGGTAAAATTCCAGGTCCTGATGGTTGGCCGATTGAATTTTATATGGGTTTTTACGACTTGTTGGGCAGTGATATCTTAAAAGTGGTGGAAGAATCAAGAAAAAATGGTCATATTCGTGAACCACTAAATTCCACTTTCATATCATTAATACCCAATACCGATAACCCCACCTCCTTTGATGATTTTCGGCCTATTTATTTATGCAATTGTCTTTACAAGATCATCTCTAAAGTTATCAGCGGGAGACTAAAAGATATTCTTTCTAGGAATATTTCAAGTTAACAATTTGGTTTCCTAGCGGGCAGAGAGATTCACAAGGCTATTGGGGTCACACAGGAAGACTTACATAGAATGAAAAGTAAAAAACTTAAAGGGGCATTAGTAAAAATTGACTATCGAAAGCTTATGATAGGGTAAATTGGATTTATATTCGGATGATGTTGATACACCTTGGTTTTTGGGTGGCCTTCACAAATTGGGTTATGGGATGACTTACATCTATTTATTTCTCCATTTTGATTAATGGTTCAGCTTCCTCATTCTTCAAAGCGAATAGGGGCATTAGACAAGGGTGCCCTCTGTCTCCAATCCTTTTTCTATTGGTAGCTAAATGTCTCAGTCATTTTTTGAACGAGGCAAAGTCTATAAGAAATTTTAGAGGCATAAAGATATCTCTGGGTTTACATATCTCTCATTTACTTTTTGTTGGTGATATATTGATTTTCTACGATGGATCTAGAAGGGACCTTGAAAAGATTTGTGATGGATTAAATCTTTTTAAACAGGTGACGGGGATGTTAATCAATGAACAAAAATCTAGTATTACCCTTGCATCTTTGGATGGGGGGGAGTCTTTATACATCACTACTAGGCTCCCCTTTCAAGTTTTTGATTTGGATGAGGGATTGAAATATATTAGGTTTTAGTTAAAACCAAATGACTATCGGAAGATGGATTGGTTGTGGGTCATTGCAAAATTAGAAAAAATATTAAAGGTTTGGAGTCACCATTGGTTGTCCCGGGCTGGCCGATTAGTTCTTGTGAAGGCAGTACTGGAGGCTATCCTAGTTTACTGGATGTCTTTATCTTGGATTCCAAAAGGTATTTTGTAAAAGGTTAGGACGCTATGTTTTTCTTATATTTGGCAGGGGAACAAAGATAAAAAAGGTGATACCTTGGGTTAGATGGGAGCGGATTGTTGTTCTGAAGGCATTAGGGGGCTGGGGATTGAAGAATATTTTTTTATTTTCAAAATCTCTTGCAGTGAAGTGCTCATGGCATTTGATACAAACTACTAGCCTCTAGAATAGAGTAGTATATCAGAAATACATTGTACCTCTCACTACTCTAGATTGGATTTAGAATACAAACAAAACTACGCCGCATATTTCTATTATCTAGAAAGTTGTGATTAAGGATTTTGATCTAATTGGTAATTTCTTGGTTTGGAGGGTTGGCTCTGGTAGGTTGGATCATCTTAGTATGGATCCATGGATGGGTTGCAAGTTGGGATATTTATTACCTACAGGGCTCCGGAATAGATTGGCTTGGGGCGATTACTACAATATTGCACAGGTCGGGGACCCCATACAAACTAATATGTGGCACCAAGGTTGGTTGTCGGGGTGCATGCTAGGTCTCCCTAAGGATGACCTCATTCATTGGGAAAGATATTTACAGGCTCTCAGGGATGCCTCTATTTGGCTGGTTGATAGAGATGATGAATTACTTTGGGATGGTGATGGGGCTGGCGAATATACCCCTCGTGCGGGATACATTAAATTAAGTGTGGATTTACACTACAGAGAACCCCTTTGGTGGTGGAAGAAGATCTGGAAACAACATTGTTCGATGAAAGGGAAGATTCTGGTCTGGTCGATTTTGGCAAATAAATTACCTACTTGGGATAACTTACAAAAATGAATTTTCTTTGGCCCGGGTCATTGTGCTCTCTGCAAAGCTCACTTAGAATCAGTGGAGCATCCTTTTTTACAATGTTCCTATGTTAAGGATTTTTGGGAAACTTCCATAATTTTGATGCCCACTCTCAGGTGTTGGCAAGGGCACACTTTTGAATTGGCTTTGCAGTCATGGATTTGTGAGAGGGGATTCAGTGAGATCAAGACCTTCCCTATAATTTTGGCCTGAGGGATATGGATTACTCGAAACAGGTTTATCTTTCAATATGAATTCATATAGGTTGAGAGGGTTATTGTCAATAGTATTGGGATCTTGGTTTCCTTTCACAGCCCGGGTGGAGGGATTTTAGCTCAGTCATGTTCTATCCGGGAGGAGACCTATGACAATAACCATCTGTGGGGTTATTTTGATGGTGCTTCATCATCAGATCAACTCATGTGTGGCGGGAGTGGTTGCCTCTACATCACAAATTCACATTACTACATTTTCAAAGCTAGCTTGGGGGAAGACACAAATAACTACTCAGAATTAATGGCCTTAAAACTATTAGTATTATTTCCAGTGGAGCAAGGCTGCCAGACATTTCAATTTTTTGGTGATTCTTTAATAATCATCAACTGGGAAAATGGTGTCCACATTTTCCATGTTTCTCGACTGTTTCCGATGTTAGAGGATATACCTCATTTAAAAGGTTTATTTGAATCCATTTCTTTTTCACATATTTACAGGGAGCGGACCCAATTGGCAGACGAGCTTTCCAAACAAGCCACACAGCTAGCATATGGACAATGGTATATTGAAGAACATTCATCAACCGGAATTTGTGGCTTATATCGTAGACCTTTTCATGATTTATAGGATTTTTTATCATCTTGGCATTTTTTATGAAGGAAAACTATATGTGTATTATTGGATTGTATGTAATGTTTATATGGTACAACACTATTGGATGGTGGGATACACCCACTATTTTGAGGACTAAAGGTTGGTGGCTTTACTTGTATTTTGGGACTGAATATGGGACAATTGGTAAAAATACTAGAAGTAATGATGTTTGATATGCATCATTAGTTTAGAACTACAATTTACTGGATAATATTTACATGGTTGTTTCAAATAGCATGTATATATCCGTGTATGTAATTTTTTTATAATATAATGAAATTATGAATTTTTTCGAGGAAAAAAAAAACTATCTTCTTACACATGTGCATCATGTATTTATAAGATCCATTCTACAAAAAAAGAGTGTATGAAAATTTCTATTGAAATCCTTACTCCATAACCTAGGTATATTTTTATCTAGTGATTTCCTTGGTGTAAATCAAATTAGTAGCTCACAAAAAAACATACATTGCTAGAATATTCAACTCAAATAAAGAAAGCGGAAGAAATATTGGAAACCAAAATATCAACCACATACACAAATAAATTATACCCATCAACTAATCTTATCATTCAAATAAATTCAAAGCTTACAAGGGCTCTCATACCTGGGATAATGGACCACAGAGAAATATTGAAAACTATAGGAAATACCTACAAACCCTAGCGATCTCTTGTGTTGTTGTACAACCTTGTACTTTCATGCTTCCCAAAATGTATGTGACTTTTCTTAACAAAACCTGTGTATACATGTCAATCGCCATTGAGACCCATGTACACACCCTCAAAGAATGTATGGAAATTTGTACAACACGACCCTATTATTGTGGTTCCAATCAGTTGAAACCCACTTACAACTACCTTTGTTCTGTCTTCTCCCTGACCCGATCTCTAGATGGAAATCCTTCTCCACCTATTCAATATCTCCTTGAATTGCAATCCTTCGTTATCCATCTCTCTATCTATCAATTTTATCTTCTTCTTCACCCTAGCCTTTCTTTTATAATATTGAGCTATAACCTAACCCTAATCTCCAATGTGATTGACCGATTGATATTACTTCTCACCTCACTTGGATATTATTTAATTAAATAATGCTAATTAAATCATTTCTTTAAATAAAACTCAACTCACTAATAAAATTATTTCACTTTAATAATTCTTTTAATTGAAGTAAAGTCACAAGTTTGAAGGATTTCAATGACTTCCACACATCTAGACACTTAGACCTATCTAGAAATACCTGTCTGATGCTGCAAGCATCAACATTTTCAATCATAGTTTAGAAATACTTGAAAACATATAACTATAAGGGTAGATTTATAAGACAAATTGACTTGATATTTTCACATAAATTTGATTATGACCAAGTTTCCTTAAGACTTATTGGAATTATTTGGTTAAAGAGAACCATCAAAGACTACATCATTAGGGAATTCTTAATGGACAAGTGGGAAATTTAATGTAATCATCATATCAACTTGGTCATAATCAAATGGGTGACAATAGTTCTGAAAGTGTAATGCAACTTGAGGTACACTTTGATCTTAATGATAGGGGTTTCTTCAATATTCACTTCGATGGCGATAATAAATTGGAGATTGTTGTTACTCACAAATGATGGTTCCTTTTATATTTTTTTTAAGGTTTCTTTGCGATACATGATTTGAGGTTGGGGATTGCATTGTATAACATGAAATTCCTTTGACTTAGGTGCTAGGTAATTGGTGCAAGGAAAATTATCAATATATCATGATTCTTCATTTTGCAACCAAATATTTCAAGGGAGAAGAGAAGAATCATATTACTTTGTCTCTTCCTCATTTATCCTCATCTCAATCGCTAACATTGATCATCCTCTAAAGATGGACTCATATTTTTGAATTGTGAAATGTTGGGTTTAAATACCTCAATGCAAGTTTCCTCTTTTCTTTAATATTACACATGTGATAATGAATTCTTGGAATTCAATTATTTAATTCTACCATGGAAGGGATACAATGGAATATACAATGTTTTTGAAGAGGTTGAGAACAAGGAGGGAGAAATTAATAATAGACCTAGACTTCTTACGACAATGTATTGATAATGGTTTCATGCCCAACTTTGCAAAGTGTAAATATATTCTCAACAAATGAATGAAGTTGCATTCACCATGCTAAGTGCAATGCTAATAAACAAAATAGATAAGATGAACTCATGGTGATCTTGTGAAATTAGTTGAATAGTTGGACAAACTCCACTTGAAACTTAAAATGCTAAAGCACAAGAAGCGTATTAGTAGATTAATGAGATTTCCAAAGAATAAGAATAACTCTATGGTGAATTTATCAAAGGTGACGTTGGACACACTAGCACACAATTCTTTAGAGAAAGGGTTGATTTTTGTGGTAGTCCCAAACAAGATACTTGTGGAAGAGTTTGTATGAAACATTAAATATTCCCTCATATCCAAAAAAAATAAACGTTGAAGCTATTAGGTAGGAATATGTGGTGCTGCTAAGACACTCTAAACCACCAAAAATAAACTTTTATAAGCATAAGAGAAAAGCTCTCTGGGATTTGATAAATAATAAACACATTAGGATACTCAAGGCTAATAAGGGGAACACTATTATCATATTGGATGAAGTAGATTATCATAACAAATTAATGGATAACCTCACATGCATAGTTTATAGAGTAGTCAATAAAGACCCTTGGAACAAACTGATGTGTGTAGTGTACACAATGATCAAGTGTTCATCCCTTGATGACTCGATTAAGAAGAAGGTCACTCCAAAGAATCCATCATGCCTTAGATATATGGTGCAACTAAGATTCATAAATATGGTTTCCCATTAATACCAATTGTAAACATGATAGGATCTTTGACATACTCTCTAGAAATATTTATTTCTAAGTTACTCATGTCCTCCCCTTTGGTAATAAATAGTATTTTTTAAAGGACTTGTCATCCTTTGTAAAATGTATCAAAAGACAAAATGTATAAGATGATAAAATTATAGTATGCTTTGAAATAGTGTCTCTCTACACCAACTTGGTCCTAATGGATCATGCCATTAATTTCATAGAAGGCATCACAAACATAAAAACTTCTAAATTGGTGAATATATTCCTTAATTCAATGTATTTAAGATACAAAGTAAATATCTATGAGAAAATTCACGGTGTAGCAATAGGATCCCCACTATCACTTGTAGTTGCAAACATGTACATGGAGAAATTTGAAGTAAGGTATTTAAAATCCTTTCTAGTTACTCTAGGAGTGTCGAAATGATATGTATATGATATCTTCACCAAAAGGGGACATGATATAGAGGATATTGAAGGCTTCTTTGAGCACATCAATAGCCTCTCATAACACTTTCAATTCACCATTGATATAGAAAGGGACAACCAACTTCAATTTTTGGATGTAATTCTGAGCAAGAAGAGAAATGGGAGACTTAGGTATCAAGTATACAGGAGGAATTCACACACATGGATATACCTTCATGTAGACTATCATCACCACCTAGCTAAAAAAAAATCATCATTTACACCCTTTCCACAAGGGACACAACAATCTCAGATGAAAAACACTTGAAATGTGAACTAGATAAGCTTAGAATGGTCTTTTGAATGAATGGTTACAATGATTAGAATATTGGCAAGGCAATATACAAATCATTGAACATATGACACTTACATAGGAAGGTGGATATCCAAAAACTCACATTCCCATATATAAAACTTATCATAAATCAAATTGAAAAAATAGTAAGAAGTAGGAACATCATGATAGCCTTCACTCGTACGAACACCATTAGAATATTGGTAGTCTCAGTGAAGGACTCATTAGATATTGGGCAATTGAAAGGTGTCTATAAAATCCCATGTTCCTATGTCAAAGTCTATATTGGTGAAATTGGATAGTCATTATAGGTTCACTTAAAAGAACATGCAATAGATAAATCTAGATATTGAACCTCTATATCAACTCTCACAACATCAAAATAAAGGCCACAATCATACCCCACAATATAACTATTCCAACAAGGTGGAAGTACATACTTGGTTAAATAAGATCAAGTTAGCATTCATTTTGCAACAAATGTGCATTCAAACTAAAAGCATCTAGAACATGGACTGAAATATATGACAAACCTTTTTAGGAAGGATTATTTGTATTCATGAATTTCTCGCTCCAACATACTTGCATGTGAAGTAGATTGAATGAGCAGGTTATTGCTACTGCTACACCATTGGTGGAAACTAACATTGATGCATATGCAAGTGTCAAGGGTTTGTTATGCGAGTGTAGCAACTGCAAACATCATATAACTATATATAGAAAAAAAAATCACAATAAACTATATATATATATATATTGAAAAACATATAGATGATCAAGGTATTAACCTCCTCCATGAAACTTGCAGATTTTTCTTACCAATTCCAAGAGAGATGCAAGATAAAATCCTATTTCACCAAGTAATGTCCATTCATAAGAAAGATAAAAAACCTCCAAGAGGTTTGCACCACCTTAGCTCCACAATATACCAAGAGAAATCACCAAAATACATTTTCACAAGAGAGAGATATCCAAATTTCCCAAAGAGGGGGCAAATTTCGGCCAAATATATTCTCAAAGATGGGAGAGCTATATTTAAAATGAAATAAAATGATTCTTATTTATACAAAACTCTAATATAAATTTTGTCCACTTAACAAGGGTAAACCGCAAAATAAAGGACACATTTCCCTTATTTTTCCCCTTTACAAAGTAATATTATTTTTGCACAAAGAAAAACCCTAAAAAAAATGACATAATCCCCTTGAGGGGTGACGTTTTGACACATATAGGAAGTCTTTGGGGTTGGAGAAGGTATCACTAAGCCTCCAAAGGCCATGCATCTTCTAGCCAAGAGTCTACTCCTCAGTGCAAGGGGTCTTCCATCAAAATGTTCCAAGTGTCCATCTTCACCACCACATGCCCTAGCCCCAAGCAAGACGTCAAACCTAGAAACATGGTATAAGAGCTCCCAAACAAGTCGTTGGGATGAAAGAAGGCTAGGTGTCATTTTCCTAGGTGTCCTCTCCTGCCTCTACATGCTACAATCATCATCCAATGTGCGGGACACGACATCCAACCTGTGGGTTTCTTACCCCAATTAAGGCCCAAGTTGGGATTTTTCCTCCAAATCGTCCATCGATCAAGGTCCTCCAAAGACATACAAGTGCTCCCTCCAAGGATATCAAGTAAAATAATTATGGAAAGTAAAATCACATTTAATATAAAAGTCATTCAATCATTTACATCAAAAACTACCTCATCAAATTAAACAGGTGCTCAAAGACCCTATGCAATTTTCCAAGTTTAGTTATGGGAGGGTTGACAAAGTGACCTATTGGGTGAATCATTCTTTAAGTCAAGGAGTGTTTCCTAAGTGGAAACCTCTCTAAGTCATGTGTAGAAGATGAAGTGGATGGGGGGGTTAAAACATTTGGACATGGGGTTCATGACATACAAGGGTTTGTATTCTCTCATTTATGGGTGCCTTGTAGAGGGTCTGTTGCACCTTCGTTTTCAATGCATCCTTTTTCCAACCCCATTTATTTCCCTTTTCTTTTTAAGATGTTTCCAAGTTGAAACCAAGGTGGGGCTTCTACCTAAGCATGAAAAACAGTTTCCACCTTGACTCTACCTTAGTCACATTATGATTCCCCAAGTTGAATAAAATATGTGGGACTTCTACCTAAGCATGAAAAACATTGTCCACACACACTCTACCTTGGTTTGAATTTTTATATTGTTATTTTTTATGGGTCCCATTAGTTTCTTGTGAGATACATTTCATTGTCCTTGGGATCCTTGGGCGATCATCTAGAAGGTTTATGATTCATTTTTATCTTTTTTCAGTTACAAACCTCTATGCCTTCAACCCCTTCTTCCCATGAAATGAGGTACAATCCCTTCTTGGGTCAATATACCTGAAAATACCAAAATATAAGGAGATGAACAAGGGGTAAAGTGATGAAAAATGATAAATATGATTGATATTGGGACAATGACTTTTCAAGGAGGCTTCCCAGTAGCAAACCCATCCCTAAGGGTGACCACTTACTAGGGCGCAATGTCAACCACCAAGGTGAAAAAGGGAAAATAGCGTAACTTCCAAGAAAGCGTTCTATAATCAAAAGAACATTTAAATGCAAAATACTCAAATCCCTGAAATATTGAAGTGACACTTACCATAATACTTTACTTATACCTCATGGAGCAAGACCCATCATCTTTCAAAAGAAAGATGATGTGGTAGATACCATCATGATGAACCTGAGATCTATGGTTGTGAAGTGGGCCTCTATCTGTGAAAGTGGACATTGTCAACCATCAGTCTCTCAGTACTCCATGTCTACAACCTAAGGTCCTTGAGAGATAATCTCCTTATTTATCCCTAGAATTTAGGGATAACAGGGATTATCCCTTTTCAATGGACCAAAAGTTCTTAACGGATTCTAATTGTTTTCCTTCCTTTTCACGCACTGATCCTTAAAGTGCACCAACTTCATTTCCTTATTTTGCGCACGTTGCACGCAATTCCAAAAACTGGTCCCAAAAGTCATATCCCAACATTGCTTCAAACCATATAGTGACTTCGTTAGCTTACATAATAGCTCTTTATTTCCCTTCACTACAAATCCTTCTCGCTGCTTCATGTAGGTTTCTTCTTTTAGATCCCCATGTAGGAATGTTTTCTTCACATCCATTTGTTCTACTTCAAAATCAAAATCAACAACAACAAATGAAATAAATAGAATAGAATTTAACTTGGCTACAGGAGAAAAAATTTCACCAAAGTCAATTCCCTCTACTTGGGACTAACTTTTTGCTAATAATTGAGCTTTGTATTTCTCCACTTTTCCTTCTTTGTTCAACTTCTTCTTAAACAACCATTTGTTGCCAATGGCCTTTATTCCAGTTGGTAACTCAACTAGATCCCATGCCTCATTCTTATCCAAGGAATCCATCTCTTCAACCATGACCTTCTTCCAGAGTTTACTATCCTCTGAATTCATTACTTCCATGATAGTTCTGGGATCATCATCAATAATAGATAAAGAAAAATTAGCATGAAAATCAAGTGGAGTATACCTTTCTGGTTTCCTTCTTTCCCTCATTGATCTCCTCAATATTGGAGTATGAGGTCATTCTTCTTTTGATTCATCTTCTTTCATTGATTCATATTTTGCATCATCCATCTCAAACTCTATTTTCTCAAGTTCTTCTTTCCTTGGTAGGAATTCCTCTTTGGGAACATATTTAACCTCTGTAAAATCAACATCTCAACTATAATAGACTTCTTAGTTTATGGGTTTCAAATCTTATATCCTTTCATACCATATTTATAACCAATAAAGATACACTTTTTGGATTTATTATCCATCTTACTCATGTTTTCCTTTGGAACGTGTACATAAACATCACAACCAAACACTCTAAGATGTTCAAGAGATGGTTTCTTACCAGTCCATACTTCATGTCGAGTTTTTTCCACCAACACTAATGAGGGTGATCTATTTAACAGGTAACATGCAATACCCACTGCCTCTACCCATAATTCATGTTTTAACCTAGCACCATTGAGCATGCTCCTTGATTTTTCCTTCAACATCTAGTTCATCCTTTCTGCAACCCCATTCTATTGAGGTGTGTATGGAGTAGTTTTATTCCTTTCTATAACGCACTTTTTACATAACTCTTTGAATTCATTGCCATAAATTATCCACCATTATCTTTCCTCGATGCCTTTATTTTCTTTTATATTTGATTTTCTACCAGATCCTTAAACTCTTTAAATTTATAAAACACCTGAGATTTCTTCCTAAGAAAATAAATTCATGTGTTCCTTAAGTAAATCATCTATGTATGAAACATAATGCATAGATTTACATAGTGATGGAATAGGTAAAGGTCCAAACACATCACTATCTCTAAGATCTCCTTTGCTCTTGTAACACCAGATGGGAATCTTACTCAATTTTATTTACCATATATGCAATTGTTATGAGGAAAATCTTTCTATGGCTAGGGGTAAATCACAACAGACAAAAATGACTGTAGAAATCAACTCTAATATCAAGTATGCTATATAAAAAATATTCTAGCAAGACAAGATAAAAGGCCTACCTCATCCATACATTCCATGAAGTCCACCGTTGAGCACTTGACTCAAAGCAATACACCTGCAACTAGTCCTCAACAACCAAGAAATGCAAGCATAATGTGATAATATATAATGTTAGCACATTTAATAGCATAATCCATCAATATTCATAACTAATACACCCATGGAATAACAATTCAAATATTCGCAAGATATTAATTGGACGAGAAAATATTATTTCTATTAAAATGTAATCAGCATAAGTGAATGAATTACAAAAATCTATGTCAGCACAGTTCGGAACCGAGAAACTAAGTTCCTTCCAGTTGGGCCTCCACCACTTCAATCCTCCACCAAAGGCAAGCTCATATAAGAGAGACAATGAGGTTCTCAATCAAGTAGGGAAGAGATTGGGGGCTAAACAATGTGTTCATACTTAAAGGACAAAGGGATGCAGACTCAATATGAAGTGAATAGTTTCTTTAGAGTAACTTTGCTCTCAAAGTTGAATTCTTCTCCTCTTTTCCATAGCTTAGATCTGGCCCGTTTGTAGCCTTCAAGTGGAACTAAAGGGTCGATTTAGAACATTTCCAGTATGTGGAAGGTCAAGGATCATGGATCTCATGACATGACATGGAAACCCGACACCTTTTTTTTAATTTTGGGCACAAATCCCGATGTATAGTTGTTAGGGCATGTATATGTGGAAAAATGATTTTTTTAGCTCTGGGATTTGCAAAAAGTGACTTCAAGTCTGCATAGGGAAATGGAAAAATGCGCTCTGTGTAAGTTTTCATAGGGTGAGGAAAATACTACTATAATAGATGCCCCCTAATGTGTGAGGTCATAGGATTATCTACGATGGTCAAAATACATTATAAGACCTAGAAGTGGAGTAATGGGGACCCAACTGGAAGAACTGGTTGCTCATTACAATCTATACTAACTTTGCACACATGGCTGCCAATTTGAATTACACTGCATATCCATGTAAAAATATACCAAACAATTGTCCATGGCCATGAATAGGAAATACAAAGGTGGCTACATGCCAAATGTTGTCATAGTCACGAACAAGGCCTAGTAAAACCAGTCTCAAAATAAATCTAAAGATGTCTGTATACAATGGAGTACAATATGATCTCCCATGATCACTAAAGTCACATAGGTATTGGTCCAATGAAAGGTAGCAACAACTCAGGGAAGTTTCAACTATAATCTGATGTCTTCAAGTCTTCTACACAATCCGCCAAAGGTGCAAGTCTACATCGTGTGAATAAAGGAGTTGAGGTCGAACACAATGAGACTTCATTTGATTACCGGTCATTGAGGTATACCGTTAAAAAATGAGAGACAACCTATCGATGATGAAAATAGGTATCAATGCACTGAGTACATTCTTACAAGTATGAATAAAGGAGTTGGGGTCGAACACTTGAAGAATCCATCGATCAAGAGACATTTATGTATTCCCAACTGTCGATCGCGAGAGAACCTGCCACTAATGACTGCAAACCTCTAGGTACTCATAGGACTCTAGGTTTAGTCTCCATAATATATGAGTTGAAGTCGATGGAAGGAGACCCACTAAAAGGAGAGCATTAAGGCATCTCTCATCATTCAACACAAGGTACAAAGCATGATCTTGATGATTTGAGGAAATTGGACGAAGAACATGTTCACGAACCAATGACCCTGTGCATCTTTCATGTGTTCCATGTGAAAACGGTACACGAAAAAGACCCTTTGAATAGCATCCAATGAGGAAAATTGTTGACAAAGGTGAGGAAACCACCAATAGGGCTAATGGAATCCAAGACACTGCACAAATCCCAATGTGTGAATAGATGTCTTGTTGTCGAACACAAGGGAAACCACCCAGTCAGCGACCAATGATGAAATTTTGAATGTTGGGTTCAAGGTTACCTACCCATGAGAGAAGTAGGACCAGGGTGCGTAATAGGACTACAAATTCATGTGATTCTAAGACACACTGAGGGTATGACTGACATGCAAAGTCAAGAGTTTTGAGGAGTGGCCGACACAGGTTGATAGACATCCTTTGAACAAGAGAATGAGACATATGGAAGACTCTGGTAGCATAGACTCAATGATGAAACTTTGATATGTTTGAGGCAGCAATCAAACTCTCAATAGGGACTGGAAGAGTAACCATTTGGGGGATTAAACTCTATGTAATGAGCTCAGCTTCCTAAGGTCATGCTAAACCCAAAATTTTGATGACAAGTGGACTCAAAACATTTGTTCTCTGTTCAAAGGCGACATGACTACTGCCAATATAAGATAATATTCCCTTCCCGCCCGTCTTTTTTTGGTTTTTCATAGTCAAATGAATGATATGATACAGAGGGGGAAACGAGTGTCGCAAGTAAGAAAAACTAGTTCCAACAGTGGAACATACCTATGCTCAATGCAAGGCAGTGCATGCGGGAGATGGACACTTGGGGGAATGTTTCCTCCTGGGTATAGGGTGTCAAGATGCAAAGGGTATAAACAAGTCTCTTCTTGGTTGAGGATGCAAACTATCAAGGTAAACGACTTATAACGCAAAAGCGAGAACCGACAATAGGCTCAATACTGCAAGCAAGGGCATGAGATGTAATTACAACTTAACACCAAAAAATGTCCTTTTTCATAATCTTATTCTACTTGGTTTGAAAATGGGATAAAATTGCACCAAATAGACGTCCTTTCAAGTCCAATTTACGAGTGTGAAAGAGACAAGTTTACTCGACAATATTTTCTCTTTTTGAAAATGATTTGGAAAAGAGATTAACCAAGACTCAAGACCTTTCAAATCCAATTAACGAGTGTGAAAGAGAAAAATTCACTTAGAAATATTTTTTCTTTTTAGACGAGTCGAAAAATGGCTTAAATCAAACTTGTTTGGGGGTTCCTAAGCAGAATATCATGGGGGAGGCCAAGGCTCCCATGCAGGATTTCTGTGAAAGGCCAACAACTTACAAATATCTAACATAAGCTTGCGAAAACCTAAATCTCTCCAAGTCGAGGAGGATAAAGTGTTAGCGGAGGTTACCTTCTCCATGATATATCAAATAACTTCTCTTACTTGAAAAGGCATGGGAGGAGGAATTGGATACCCCACAAGACCATCCCAGTCAAAGGGAACCTCTCCAAGACTTGGAGGGAGAGTACTCGGGGAGAGTAAAACTCTCTCTTGTTCATAAGGTTCAGTACAAGAAATGCTAATGGCATGGTTGAAGGACGCATCACCCTCAAAAAGAAGATTTGGATTGACTCGATATTACATCGATACAACAACTTCTTCAATCGTTGCTTGAATAGGATACATGACAACAAGGCCAGGAGACACATTACCCTAAAAAATGGGAGTGTGGTCAGGTGATGATTGCATCGACATGATCACTGTGTCAATCAAAGGAGAAACAACGTGTTGGGAAACCACAGACGCATCAGAACTCGAAGGGCCCCTAGGTGAGGACCACGCTTCTGATATCCCTACAGTAGCAAGACACAAATGAGTAAGGTGATATCCTTCACAAATCCTACAAAGGAACTTGGGCTTACGTCTTACACGTCTAGGCTTCTCAACTATATGAATTTCCCCATCATAATTCACAATGGTTGGAGACATGCTCTCAGCGTGACTGGCAGAGGCTGGAGGTTCATCTCCCACATGATGTATAGAGGTTGGAGATGTGATGTCGGTATGACTCATGGTGACTAGATTGATGCCCCCAGTGTGACTTGCAGTGACTGGTTTCTTGTCTTCAACATGGCATGCAGAGGTTGTCAACCAATCCCCAACATTACTAGAAGAGGTTGGTGATGGAATTCTAGTATGACTTGCAGTGACTAGACTAATGGCAGTGGTGAGTTGTGGCATTTGAGACCAAGGTCCTGGGAAATATTGGTTTTAAGACGTTGCAAGACAAGAAGATCATGGCTTACACCCTATCCCTATCCGAAAAGTTCGTATCCTCCACCTAATTGATCCATAGAATTTTGTACAGGCATCATCATTGAAGCAGATGTCTGCAAAGAGACAAGAGTGTGATAAGGATTATTCAAGTGAGGATACATTTTTCCCCCATGTGAAGGGGTTCCGTGAAGAGGGTAGCATGTACCATAAAATTGGTTTCCTCTGTATGAAATAATAGAAGACATATGGGGACCTTCCATGGGAAAAGAGTTGGTAGGAACTGGCATAGAGGATGAAAGATAAAAGGATGGGGTGTAATAAGTAGAATAACCACCCATTTGAGCACTGGATCCTAAAAAATCATGGCTAGGATTGGATCCGTAAGAGAGGAGATTCCAACCCCCCATAGTGAGAGTTGGTTGAGGGACATGATTCTTATCAAATGAAGATGTGGATAGTGGAGTCATCATTCCCCTGGATCCAAAACTAGGATTCATATAAGCATGCAAGGGAGAGGATGGAAAGGGTGAAGGCATGTTTGACATATCAATAGGAAAATGATTAGAGACCCAAGGCATGGCCTGAGTGTCATAATTTTGCATACCATTATGAAAAGTGGATGGATTCATCCCCATGAAGTGAGTGAATGTCATGGGGGAGGTAGTGGTAAATGAGGGAGTCAAAGGAACTCCACTATCCATGATAATGATAATAATTTCAACTCAAGGCCCAATATAAAATCCTAATTCCAACTAATAACCAAAGAGCACACCAAAAATAATCAAAAGGCCAATATGCACACAAACAAGATAAAGTGTCTGAAAGGGGCCTCCCTCTCTAAAGTAGGCATGCCTCACCCAAGAGGGGTTTGAGACTCCTCTGCTAAAGATAGAAGGTATCAGAATCAATTATAAGGGCCCTCGTGGGCTTAACAACCAATCGATCAGATCCCCTAGAGAGGTAATCCTCCATAAATATTGTGTGTTGTCCGATCCTTATCTGACCCAGGGTACCTGTAGAATAACCCCTGCAAGTAACCTATGTGGTACCTAAGTCAAGCAACTAAGAAACCATGGTATAACCGATGCACAGGAGAACATTCGTAAGTCAAGTCCACCGTATGGGAAAGGTAACAAAGCTCGAAACCTTGAAAGCACCGCCTCTCATAAAGGTAAGGGTACTAGCAAGATCCCCATATATGAATAGATCCCCAGAAATATATCTGACATTAAGAAGGTATCGGGAGGATATCCCTTCAACCAACCTCACACGACCTCATGCTTAACTCCAGTGTAAGTGGAGTTTCCTGATATTATCAATTATACAATGGATTTCTCCACTCCCTTAGTCAGACACATATGTTGATTTAATAGCCTTGGATAAGTTTACTTACAAAATCCTATTCCAAGGCTCTAAATCCTAAGCTATTTTGTGCACCCTATAAAAATAAAATCATTACTAGTCAATTTTAAATTATAGCGTTACTTTTAGTGGCCTTGGTTACTCAAAAAGGTGTGGTCGTGAAACTATTGATGTTATGACTCGGTAAGTAAAATAAATGAATATGAATACAATGCAAAGTCCTAACTTCAATTTAAAATAAATGATATGCTTTTCAAAATGCAATTCTCAATTCAGTTCTACAATTCTAAATAAAATGCAATCTTTCTTTACATGTACTAAGATAAATGACAAAGACTCAAGAGATCAAAATGCCAACAATGTAAAATGCCTAATATTTTTGTATTTTCAATATAAGAGAATGAAAATGCAAGGACTAAACAACAACTTGATATAAAAAACTCTACTGTGTGTAGACAGAGACAAACCAAATAGGATATCAAGGAGCAATAACACCCATCCCAAGATGCAAGGACAATCAAATGAATAGGATAATGAGAAAGGCATTGTCCAAAAAATCAACCAAAGAAAGGTTTCATGTCATTCCACATACACTTAACAGTCATAATAGAGACCCAAGAAGACTCAGCAACCATCAAAACCCACCCAAAAAACATCAAACCCAGCAACCAAGAAACAAAGGGTGATGTACGTGATTTTTCAGGGGAAAAGTGTGTATATACGCCTCTTGTAGAAGGATATCACGCGTATGTACGCAACTGTCAGGCAAAAACTCATGTATATGTGTCAAAACACAGCCAGGCTAAGGAGAAAGCTAAGAAACTCAGACTCATAGTGAATAGAGGCTGTCAAGAAATCATACGACAAGAAAATCAATATAAACGAGAGCAATCTAAGGAGAAAAACAGTCCAAACCCCAAAAAAGAAGATTCTCTCCCCAGTATGGTCACCAATTCTGTTATGAGGAAAATATCTCTATTGCTAGGGGTAAACCACAACAGACGGAAATGATTGCAGAAATCAACTCTAATCTCAAGTATGCTATATAAACAAATATCCTAGGAATACAAGATAAAAGGCCTACCTCGTCTAGACATTCCATGAAGTCCATCGTTGAACACTTGACACAAAGCAATACACCTGCAAATAGTCCTCAACAACCAAGAAAAGCAAGCATATGGTGATAATATATAATTTTAGCACATTTAATAGCATAATCCATCAATATTCATAACGAATACACCCATGGAATAAAAATTCAAATATTCGCAATATATTAATTGGATGAGAAAAGAGCATTTCTATTAAGATGTAATCAGTAGAAGTGAATGAGTTACAAAATTCCATGTTGGCACAGTTCGAAACCGAGAAACTAAGTTCCTTCTAGCTAAGCCTCCACCACTTCAATCCTCCACCAAAGGCAAGCTCATATAAGAGTGACAATGAGGTTCTCAATCAAGTAGGGAAGAGCTTGGGGGTTGAACAATGTGTTCAGACTTAAAGGACAAAGGGATGAAGACTCAATATGAAGTGAATAATTTCTCCAAAGTAACTTTTCTCTCAAAGTTGAATTCTTATCCTCTTTTCCACAGCTCAGATTTGGAACATTTGTAGCCTTCAAGTGGAACTGAAGGGTTGATTCGAAACGTTTCCAATATATGGAAGGTCAAGGACCATGGATCTCATGACGTGACATGGAAACCCAACACCATTTTTTAATTTTCGGCACAAATCCAGATGTACGTGGGTTGTAATGGTGCAACCTGTGTATACAC
Organism: Picea mariana; assembly: GCA_032191745.1. NCBI lineage: Eukaryota > Viridiplantae > Streptophyta > Pinopsida > Pinales > Pinaceae > Picea > Picea mariana. The sequence goes on from JASDQU011403880.1 coordinate 42,784, forward strand.
ATGTTGCATAGTTGTTAGAGGGCGTATATGTGGAAAAATAATGTTTTTAGCTCTGGGATTTGCAAAAAGGGACTTCAAGTCTGCATAGGGAAATGGAAAAAGGCCCTCTGTGCAAGTTTGCATAGGGTGAGGAAAATCTTTCTATAACAACAATGTCCATAGAAATCAAAATCCAAGGTGCAATTAGACATACCTTCAACCATACCTTTACTGTATAGTGTTAGAAGGCCCTTTTCTCCAATATGTCCCAATATTTGATTCCATAACATGGTATTCTTTCCAGGGAAGTATGGATTTTGTCTTCTTTATTTCTCTACTCATGGACAACATAATTGTTACACCCACCAATATAATTGATTCCCAACAACTTGTATAGAGTTACACATAGAAATCACCTCATCAACGCCATTGTTCCTCTAACTATCTTGCAAGTGTCATTTCCCAATAAAGTATCCACACATGTGTTATCACATATAGTTGTCAAGGGTGGCAGGTTGTCCAAGTTAGTGGCCCGCATAAGAAGCATTAAAGCGTAGCATTCAGAGAAAAATTCTCGAAGTGGCCGAAGTCCCGAAGGCCCGAAGTGTCGAAGTGCCCGAAGTCCCGAAGTGGTCGAAGTCCCGAAGTGTCGAAGAGTCAAAGTCTCGAAGTTAGAAGTGTTGAAGGCCCGAAGTGAATTTGTACCATCCATTAGAGAGGACACACGTCAATATATCGCTAGCTCTGGGTAAAGCAGTTGAAGGTAGAAGGACTATGTGGTGAAAGGTAGCGGATTACAGGTCAAAAAGTGGTCTGAATCCAAACTGCTTTTGACGGCCCCGTAATTCCCTGTTATATGGTGTCCTATCCGAGAGCACCACGTGGCTGCCCCCTGGGCATTTAATCTCATTCAATCCCGTTGCAGGTAGTTAATGAAAATGAGAGAGGTGGTTGAAATCTTGTCTCACCACATAAATGGAAAGCCAGGTTGGACTGTTAGCAAGTCGATTCCTTTGCAAGTTCCTACTAAAACACGATTGCGTCTGACAGAAGACTGCATGCATAGTCTTCCAAAGAACATGCAGACGTAAATCCTTGAATGCAAAGACTCGGGAACACCTCTGCTGGCAATGGCGAATTGTTCTAAATATATAGGAGTCATTTGATATTTTGTGATGGTCAATGGTTGAGCAGTGCTCCCGTATTGTAAACTTTTGATGAAGATTTTGGTTCTCTGGTTATGTATTTGGATCCGAGACTTCTTGTTTAATGAAATTCAACTTATTTTCCATTATATTTGCCTATGATACTGAAGTGTCCATGATTTAAGGATTCACATGGATTTTTTTGACTGTATTGTAGTGTATGTTTGACTGTAGTGTTGTTATTTACGTTCTTTCAGTTTCACGAAGTTTTGAATCCAAGAGGATCTTGTATTTGAAGCTTTTCGTCCTTAGGTTGTTGGAAGACTTGATGTCTACGACAGACCTCTACACTCTCCTAACCAAAGTATTCCCTCTATTCACCCTTACTCAAACTTACTGACTAAAGTTAATCAAGAACTCACCTGCATGTGCATACCAATCCAGTTTTCTGAGTTAAAACGATATCATCTTGAGTCTGCACCCATTTGACCTCCTTAAAACCAACCTGTGACATAAAACTCTGATGGGTACTGGTCTTACCCTCTCTACAATTAGAGGGTCATTTCTAGTGCTAACATTTATGGCATTGTTTCCAGGGAACGAATTGAAGACTTTTCCCTGGGTAGAACGACAATGAGCTTCTAATTTTGAAGGTGCATCAGATATCAAAACCATTGAAGATTGCATTTGCACCTTGTGACTCCACTGTGTCGACTCCACTATTTCGGTTGTGGCTGCCTCTAGCACACCCAAGCTGACCTAAAGAAATTTTTCAAGAAGGATTTTAGCAACCACTTTCTCAACTTGAAAGTTCCCTGGGATATTGACAACGATCAGATCTGGTCTTTGATGGTGAACAGAGACCAAACACATTCAGACTGCATATCATTCACCTAGCGACTACATGATTAAAGGATCGATTGGCGACTCCACTGGTTCGAAATGGAAAGAATATTGGCTCGAAGGTATCCTCCTTTTAATTTCTCCTATGTCCTTGGTTTTCCTAATGTTGTTCCTACTCCAAATGAATGGGGTGATTATTTGCCCATATTTAGAGAGCGTAAAGAGGACAACCCTGCTCAGCATCTCCTTGAGTTTCATGAACTCATGCATCAATGGGAAATGCATCATGAGGATGTATTATTAAAGATGGTCATGATCTCGTTAGCATGAGATGCTCACAAGTGGTACCAATCCTTACCCCCTGCTAGCATCTCTTCCCTGGAGCAGTTCCATGCGGATTTCAATAGGCATTGTCAAAAATTTTATTCCTCTGATTTTATTTCTCATAACTATTGTAAAAAATATAACGATTGTGTTTAGAATATAGCAGATTCTGATGCAGACTGTGAGGATGAAGAAGATGCTTTGGTTGAGCTGGTGGGACTAGTAAAATCACTTTCTACAAAAATAGAGAAATTGGAGGTAGATCATGCTTGCTGCTCTTATGAATATGCAGAGGATATTCTGGTCCTCGAAAGAGATGTTCTTGGCAGCCCTACTTATGATGAAGAAGTGATTTTGGATACTGGCCAAGAAAAAACAACTTGCGATGAATATCTCAACAATGGTCACGAAGAGAGGAGCTCTCCCATGGTTCATGTTTACTATGATTATGAATATGATCCTTGGGAGAGCCATGAAGGAAAAAAGGAGGAGCCAAATGCGCATTTTATCTCCTATTCAGAACTTGTAAATGAGCATATATCACCTAGTACTAGCCAGCCCAAGTATGACAGCTATGAGCCAGATTCTGAACTGGATATGAGGATTTACAAGAGCATGCAACAGAACCTTTTCCTTTATACATTGAAGGAAAACATTGTGTGGAAATCAGTTATCCTGGGCCTATATAAGACCAAGAGCAGAGCTTTTCCATGGGTCTTGTTTATGATGATTATGACTCTAACCCTTGGGAGAGCCATGAAAAAGAAGAGGGAGAGACAAATGAGCAGTTTATATCCTGCCCTGAGCCTGTGAGTGAGCAACCATCACCTGGGATCAGTCAGCCTACATCATCCATTCACTCACATGCGCTTGCTAGAGACATTCAGTCATTTGTGAACAATTGTGGGACAGAGCATGTTTTCTGCCACCAGCCCAATA